>PVLC010014842.1:0-38487 GCA_004027655.1 Graphiurus murinus
AAAAAAAAAAAAAAAAAAGACAAGGCTGCAACGCCTCTCTCTTGGGCACCAGCCCAGGGACACTCATGCAGCTGGTGGCTGAGAAATTTCGAGGGGTGCAGGGTTACACCAAGGTCATGGGGACCCCATCACGGACCTGGGAGTCTTGAAGGGTCACAGTTGAGGGTAGTTCTGTGAGTGGCCTGGGAATCTGGGGAAATGCAGATGTCGAAGCTTTGTGTCCTGGGCAGGGCCTGAGATTCTGTCCCGAGGGGCCTCTGAAGCAGGAGGAGCCTTCAGCGAGGAGGAACAGGTGCCCCCTAGCGCTGTCAAGTGCAGAAGAGACTCATCAGAAGAAATGGGGGAGCTGGGCATGGTGGCGCACGCTTGTAATCCCAGCATTTGGGAGGCTGAGACCAGAGGATCCGGGTTCGCGGCCAGCCTCAGCTACCTAGTGAGGCCCTCCGCAACTTAGTGAGACCCGGTTTCAAAATAAAGAATAAAAAAGAGGGCTGGGGGGTATAGCTCGGAGGTAGAATGCCCCTGAGTTCAATCCCCAGTACCGCAAAAAAAAAAAAAGAAAAGAAATGGGGGCATTGGTGCGAACCCTCTGAGGGAAGCAGGACTGGGAAGGGAGAGGTATAGGGGCGGCTGCCCGGCCTCTCTTTTCTTGGGGCCGCATGGGCTATTGTCAAAACACATTTGCTTCTTCTCTGATGTGTCTATGGGTCCTTAGACTGTGTGAACTTGCAGGCCTGGAGCCCACCCCCACTGACTGAGGCTCCAAACTTCTGACCCAGGTGGAGAGAGGCACCCTAGCCCTTGTCCAGTTGGCGCTGGTCAGAGGCGTCGAATGCCTTTGCTAGGAATTGTGAGATCTTGAGAAGCAGGCAGGGGGTTTGCCCTCATCATGGGTCCCCTGGGACAGAGACCTGGACCCTCTCCCTCACCTTGAGCCTCCCTCCTCTTTCCGTAGATGCTGGCGGTGGGAGCCGGAGCGCCGGCCAGCACTGGGCCAAGCTCCGGGGAGAAAGCGGGTACTTCTCCTCGGAGCGACACCACTCGGGACCTGCCCAGGCTTCCTCTGCGACACCACCGCGCCGACCTCAAGGCACCACCCCCCAGGCCGCGTCTGCCCAAAGAGACGTTGCCCAGGCTGCCCCTACACGGCGAGAACCGCCCCAGGCCGCCTCTCCCCCACGAGTCACCCAGAGGGACAACCCCAGGACCCTGTCCACTCAAAAGGACACCCCCAGAGCCTGGACCACACAGCGGAACACCCAGCAAATATCTTCTCCCTCGGGAACCACCCAGCGGGATAACCCCCGAAGCTCCTGTGCCCAGCGGGACAACCCCCGAGCCTCCTCTCCCAACAGAATCACCCAGCGGGACAACCGCAGAGCATCCTCTCCCAACAGAACTTCCTGTGTCCAAAAGGACAACCCCAGAACCTCCTCCCCCAACAGAATCACCCATCGAGACAAGCCCCGAGCCTCCTGTGCCCAGCAGGACAACCCCGGAGCCTCCTCCCCCAACAGAACCGCCCAGCAGGACAACCCCAGAGCATCCTCTCCCAACAGAACCACCCAGCGGGACAAGCCCCGAGCATCCTGTGCCCAGCAGGACAACCCCGGAGCCTCCTCTCCCAAAAGAACTTCCTGTGTCCAAAAGGATAACCCCAGAGCATCCTCTCCCAACAGAACTGCCCAGCGAGACAACCCCCGAGCCTCCTCCCCCAACAGAACCACGCAGCGGAACAACCCCAGAGCATCCTCTCCCAAAAGAACTTCCTGTGCCCAGCAGAACAACCCCCGAGCCTCCTCCCCCAACAGAGCTTCCTGTGGCCAACGGGACCACCCCAGAACCTCTTATGTGCAGCGGGACAACCCCCAAGAATCCTCCCCCAACAGAAGCACCCAGCGAGACAACCCCAGAGCCTCCTCCCCCAACAGAACCACCCAGCGGGATAACCCCCGAGCCTCCTGTGTCCAACAGAACACCCCCAGAACCTCTCCCACCCAGCGAGACAGCCCGACAGCCTCTGCTACCAGGTGGGAGCACCTCAGAAGCGCCTGCACCCAGCGGGGACCCCCACACCCCGCCTCCTCCCGGCAAGATGGCGCTGGGAACCCCTCGGCACAGCGGTGCTCCCAGAAGGACAACCCTGGACCGTCGCCTTCCCGCGGCTCCACTCCACGGCCGGCGCCCAGGAACCCTTCTCCCCATCGCACCAACAAAGACATCCCCTGGGCCTCCTTCCCACTCCGGCCAACTCCCAGCGACGGCCCCCGAACCTCCTCCCCGTCTCGAGGCAAGCCAAGCGAGGTGCCCTGGGCCTCCATCACTCTCCGGCCAACGCAAGGTGACAGGCCACAGACCTCGTCCCCCACCAGACCCGCCCAGCGAGACCCACCCCAGTCCTCCTCGGGCCCCGCACAGCACAGCTCGCCATCCCGGGCCACCACTTCCTCCCATAACCCTGGCCACCCCAGCGCCCCGTGGACTTCCTCGCCTGGAAACCCCACCACGCGAGGGGCTCCCCAGGCTTCCTCTGAGCCCACCCAGCCCCCCTGCGCTGTGTGCATAGGACACCGAGATGCCCCTCGGGCCTCCTCGCCCCCTCGCTATTTGCAACATGACCCCTTCCCCTTCTTCCCCGACCCCCGCGCCTCTGAGGTGGAGTTGCCCCACCACGACCCCCCCTATATGCCACCTGCTGTGTGCATCGGACACCGCGATGCCCCCTGGGCAACCTCGCCCCCGCGCCACGCCCAGTTCGACCCCTTCCCCTTTCTCCCGGACACCTCATCGGATGCCGAGGCCGAGTCCCCGCACCACGACCCTCCTCAGCTGCCCCCCGCCGTGTGTATCGGGTACCGCGATGCGCCCCGGGCCTCCTCCCCACCGCGCCAGTTCCCGGAGCCTGCCTTCTTGTTCCAGGACGTCCCCAGGGCCAGCACCGAGAGCCTTGCCCCTTCCACCGACTCTCTGCCCGAGCCCGCCCGCATGCCCACGCCCGTGTGCATCGGGCACCGCGACGCTCCCTCCTTCTCGCCCCCGCCGCGCCAGCCCCCCGAGCCCTCCCTCTTCTTCCAGGACCGCCCCGGGACTAGCATGGAGAGTCTGGCCCCCTCCACCGACTCGCTGCACGGCTCCCCCCTGCCGCCCCCGCAGCACGTGTGCATCGGCCACCGGGATGCACCTCGGGCCTCCTCCCCTCCGCGCCACCCGCCCAGTGACCCAGTGCCCCTGGCACCTTCGCCCCCGCCCGGCAGCTCGGGGGGCTCCCGGGGCTCGGCTCCCGCCTGGGAAACCAGGCACAACCTGGAGAGGGAGGAGTACACCGTGCTGGCCGACCTGCCCCCGCCCAGGAGGCTGGCCCAGAGGGAGCCCGCGCCCCAGGCGCAGGGCAGCAACGGGGGCCGCACCCGCAGCCCTGGACGCGCAGAGGTGGAGCGCCTGTTCGGGCAAGAGCGCAGGTGAGCTCCGGGCGGGGCAGCCACTCGGCTGGGGAGGAGGCTCGGCCGCAGGGCAGGTGGCAGGATCTCAGGGTTAGGTGGCCAGAAGC
This sequence comes from Graphiurus murinus, assembly GCA_004027655.1. Lineage (NCBI taxonomy): Eukaryota > Metazoa > Chordata > Mammalia > Rodentia > Gliridae > Graphiurus > Graphiurus murinus. Next base: position 3,548 of record PVLC010014842.1, read on the forward strand.
AAGCCCTCTTGCCCTGCTGCTCACGGGCTGTGTGACCTCGAGCGAGCCCCTCGATCTCTGTTTCTGCATATTGGGGTTGTGTTTTTGGTTTTGAGGATTAAGCCATCCCATTCACAGCCTAGTGTCAAAGGCAAAGTCCGGAGCCAAGCAGGCTGGGTTTAAAGCCAGGGTCAGAGGTCACTTAGCATCTGTGGGACCTGCTAATGTGGTTTAACCTACCTGAGCCTCAGTTTCCTCATCTGTCAAATGGGGGAGAACATTAGCACCTTTATTTAAATTCTCACACACACACACACACCCCTTTGGATTCAGAGTCATGGGTTTATTTTGCGCTTTTTACTCCTAGCGTGAGGGAGAACAAGAACTTGTGATTCTTTTTTGTCCTGGCAAAGAAAACTCACAGGTCTCTGTGCATTCCCCCAAACACAGATGTCTGCTTAAAACACAGAGCCAGAGCCACGTATTTTATCTTATTATTTGCTGGTGCCAGGGATGAAATCCAGGGCCTTGCAGAAGCTGAGTAGGGGCTCTGCCACGAAGATTCACACACACACCCCACACCCACACCCACACCCAGCCTAAGCCACATCATAGAACCGCAGGCTTTTAGGAGATTAAACATTACTTCCTGGAACATGTGAAGGCACTGGAGGTCTGAGTGTTTGGCCGGCAGTACCAACTGCTGCTAGAAGGGGAACATGCCTCCTTATCTGGCTGAGATCTCTTTCCCCAGCAGTGCTGGCCACTGAGTTTTCAAGGTTCAGAACTGGAATTCCATGAGTTAGGGTCAAGAGAACTAGGGGAACCCTCCAACTTAGTGAGACCCTGTTTCAAAAAGAATAAAAATAGGACTGGGGGTGTTGCTCTGAGGTAGAATGTCCCTGGGTTCAAGCCCCAGTACTGGAGAGAAAGAAAGAGAGAGAAAGAAAAAATAAATCTCAAAACTGTCAGTGGATAGCCAGTGAATATTAGTGTATTTACCAAGTTGTGTGACCGTCAGCACAACCTAACATTAGGACATTTGCAGCGCCCTAAAAGAGGTGTAATATTTTGTATCTAAAATTCCCCTTTGCTGCCTGCCCCTGAGACACTTCTCTGAGACTTGAATCCGCATGAGAAACATTATCTCGTATTCTTTAAATTTCCTTTTCCAGTAAACTTGATCCATTTGATCTCCAAGTGACAACATTTGTGGACTCCAGCGTTAGTATATTTCCTTCTTCGACCTTAAAAGAAAACAAAGAATATGCAGGGCGTGATGGCGCACACCTATAATCCCAGTACTTGGGAGCCTTAGACCGGAGGATCACAGGTTCAAGGCCAGCCTTAGCAACTTAGCAAGACCCTGTTTCAAAAATGCCCCTGGGCTCAATTCCCAGTACCAAAAAAAAAAAAAAAAAGTTTTAGATTGGCAACCAAATTTGGCAGAAAGTTGGATGAGTTCCCATGTACCCCCTGACCCCACACATGCACAGCCTCCCCACCAGAGTAATACATTTGCTACAGCTCATCCCCAAGGCCACAGCGTACATTAGGGCCCGCTTCTGGTGTGGTGCATCCAATGGGTTTTGACAAATGTATGACGAGAATACCTGAAAATACCTTGTGCCTCTCACCTTCTTAGGATTATAATTTTTGGTCTGATGTCAATTTGCACATCTTTTTCTTATGTGATAATTCAGCAAGGACACTGAAGTCATTTTTTTTTCTTGTGGTACTGGGGATTGAACCCAGGGACATTCTACCTCCGAGCTACACCCCCAGCCCTATTTTATTTGTGTTTAGAAACAGGGTCTCGATAGGTTGATGAGAGTCTCACTACTTGCTGATGCTGTCCTCGAATCTGCAATCTTCCTATCTCAGCCTCCCAAATACTGAGATTACAGTTGTGTGCCACTGTGCCTGGCTCACTAAAGTCTTTATTTTTTTTTATTTTTTATTTTTTTGCGGTACTGGGGATTCTACCTCAGGCATTCTACCTCCGAGCTATACCACCAGCCCTATTTTTTATTCTTTATTTTGAAACCGGTTCTCAGTAAGTTTCGGAGTGCCTCACTAGGTAGCTGAGGCTGGCCGCGAACCTGGATCCTCTGGTCTCAGCCTCCCAAATGCTGGGATTACAAGCGTGCGCCACCACGCCCGGCTTCACTAAAGTCTTTAAATAAAAATTTTTTCTTCTTTTTTTTTTTCCCCCCTTGGGAAAACATTTAGAGAGATGAAGAGTTTATTATAGAATTCAGGAATATGTTTACATATTTATTAGCCATTATTATTTTTACACAATTACTTCTATATATTCTGTTCTTCCTCAAAGTAGATTATGTGTGTGTGTGTGGGGGGGGTGTACTGGGTAGTGAACGCAAGGGCATTCTACCTCCAAGCTACATCCCCAGCCATATATATATATTTTTTATTCTTTATTTTGAAACAGGGTCTCACTAAGTTGCAGAGGGCCTCACTAAGTAGCTGAGGCTGGCCGTGAACCTAGATCCTCCTGTCTCAGCCTCCCAAGTACTGGGATTACAAGGGTTTGCCACCACACTTGGCTTCCCAGCCCTATTTTTTGTTCTTTATTTGAAACAGAGTCTCACTAAGTTATGGAGGGCCTTACTAAAAATAGCTAAGGCTGAGGGCCTTAGTAAGTAGCTGAGGCTGGCCTCGAACCTGCCATCCTCCTGTCTTAGCCTCCCAAATACTGGGATTACAAGCGTGCACCACTGTGCCTGGCTTATTCTTTATTTTGAAACACAGTCTCACTAAATTGCAGAGGGCTAAGTAGCCGAGGCTGGCCATGAACCTGTGATCCTCTTGTCTCAGCCTCCCAAGTACTGGGATTACAAGGGTGTGCCACTACACCTGGCTTAAAATTTTTTTGTTTTGAGAAAGGATCTTGTTAAGTTACTGTGTATTGGCTTCAAACCTGCAATCCTCCTGTCCCAGCCTCCTAAGTACTGGGTTTATGAGCATGTACCACTACAGAGGGCTAGATTATTTACATTTTAAACAAGGTTTTATAACTCTACTGAATAATTTTTTTCCTCTTTTTTGTAGTACTGGGGATTGAACCAGGACATTATACCTGCAAGCTATACCCCCAGCCCTTTTTATTTTTTTGTTTTCAAACAGGATCCCCCTAGGTTACTGTGAGTCTTGCTAAGTAGCTGAGGTTGTCTTTGAACCTTCGATCCTCGGGTCTCAGCCTCCCAATACTGGGATTACAGGTGTGTGAACCCACACCCGGCTAACTTTTCTCCTCTTATATGGCCCCTTTTCCAAATGGAATTCCATTTGTTCTCTGAAGGCAAATTGTTTAGACTATACATTTGGAACAAACTGGAATTTATGGGTGGGTGGCGGTAGTTTTACTTTTATTTTTCTCCTATTTATTCATCCAACATTTACTTACTGAGCATCTACTGAGCATTGTTCTGCGCCTGGAGCATTTTTTGGGGAAGGGCTATCACATCAAAGCATTAGCAGTTTGGGCGTGATATCTAAGCCATTTTCCTTGGATGCCCTTGGAATCTCTTAGAATCACATAAACATTCTGTAGTTGCCTGACATTAAAACAGCCCTTTTTGGATTTCTCTAACTTGATAGCTTGAGTTCCTTAATACTATTTAGAGATCAATGAGCCCATCTATGCTTCCAAAGGAAACTGGTTTCTTTGGTTGTCCTTGGCGTGGCCACACCAGCCTTAAGGAACTGGTTGGTGGCCCGTGGAGAGGCTGTGGCCACAGCATCAGGAAGGCTGGGTGTCCTTGAGGGTCTCAGAATCTAAAGTCCCTCAGTCCTATCTCTCAATGCCTCATGGGGGAAAGAAGAATGCCCAGAAGGAATACCATCTGGCAAGTTTGTAGGGTACACGAATTGGAAAGAGGGCGTGTCCACCCCCCTTGCAGGGGGCGTCTCCCACCAGGGTTCCTCTTACCTCCCTTTCGGGGCTGGCTCTGGGCCGGCTGCAGGGCCGTCTTCACAGCTCCACGTATCAATTTATTTTACTTGTTTATTTTTGTGGTGCTAGGGATGGAACCCAGGGCCTGGCACGTGCACGCGTTCTCCTGCTGAGTTACAGCCCTGCCCCCGTCTCCACTTACCATCTGACACAAAGTCAGACTCAGACCTCATGGAAATAAATATTCATGGAGCCGTCGGGTCTTCTGCAAAGACCCACCTTACTGTGGGAGGGGACAGAGAGGTGCCCAGAGTCTGTTTGGTGTTCTGACTTTTCAACAGAAATATCATGTTGAATATTAATAACTATGGCTATCCATTATTAAGCAAAATAATGACCTGGAGCCGAGCCAGAGACTTTTTTTTTTTTTGTGGTACTAGAGATTGAACTCAGGGATATTTTACTTCTCAGCTACACTTCCAGCCCTTTTTCACTTTTTGTTTTGAAATAGGGTCTCACTAGGTTGCTGAGAGTCTTCCTACATTGCCGAGGCTGTCCTCCAATGGTCAATCCTCTTGTCTCAGCCTCTCAAGTACTGGGATTACAGTCGTGCACCATCACGCCCGGCTGGAACCAGAGACTTTTTACACAGGATAGAGATTATCTCTGTTGGATGTGGCGACATTTCCCCCGACAGTTTACCTTGGCCTTTTTGCAGCTGCTGGGGAGGACAAGTTTCTCCACAGTGCTAAGGGCTCTCTCTCTCTCTCTTTTTTTTTTTTTGCGGTACTGGGGATTGAACTCAGGGGCATTCTACCTCCGAGCTACGCCCCCAGCCCTATTTTTTATTCTTTATTTTGAAACTGAGTCTCACTAAGTTGCGGAGTGCCTCACTAGGTAGCTGAGGCTGGCCGCGAACCCGGATCCTCCGGCCTCAGCCTCCTGAATGCTGGGATTACAAGCGTGCGCCACCATGCCCAGCTCTAAAGGCTCTCTTGCCAATAGCTGAGATGGCCTGGGACTTCTGAGGCTCAGTGCTGGAACCCTGCAGCTGACCCCCAGGGGAGGACACGAAGGCCGCAGCCTTGAGGACTCTTAAACTCACAGGAAAAGGGTGGACAGAATGGAGTAGGAAGCACATAACCTTCTGCCTCTCTCAGCCCCACCACACATAAAGTGAAATGGGATTATGCATACCAGTACTTGGCTCCTGGAACTCAGGAAGAGCTCAATAAATGTCTGCTCAAACATTGTGACTCTGTGTGCGCAGTGCCTGGTACACAGTAGGTGCTCAATAAATCTGAATTCCCACGAAGACCAGTCTGACCTTTGTCTGGGGTGCCTGGTGGGCCGCTGGTCACTGCTAGGAGACACTGCACGTGACAGGAGTCACCGTGCCACTTTATCTTTTTTCTCATGTCATCTCCACAGCCCTGCAAGGCAGAATAGAGAGGTGCTGGCCATCCCCGTTGTTCAGAAGGGGAAACTGAGGCCCTGAGAGGGTGGCCCGTCGCCAAGGGCCCTTCCACAAGCTTGCGGCGGGTCCCTCGGTCTCCCTCAGTTCCTCCTGTTGGGGCAGGAATGGCGGGGCTGCAGAGCTGGGGTGTGACGGTCCCCAAGGCCCTCAGGAGTGGCTGCATTTGCTCATAGGAAGTCCGAGGCACCGGGGACCTTCCAGGCTCGGGACGAGGGACGGTCACAGCAGCCCAGCCAAGGTCAGAGCCAGCTTCTCCGAAGACAGTCCAGCCCCGTCCCCAGCAGGCAGGTGAGCACTTGGGGCCACTGCCTCCCTCTCCCTCAGGGCCAGGCAGGGGTCCTGGGCAGGGAGGTCCTGTGTGAAAGGGTCGTTGTCCCAGTCACAGGTGTCTGGCTCGCCCCCTCCCCAAGGCCAGAAGCTCTTGGCAAATGTTAAGGACTCCAAGTCCGGCCTGGTGGTACATGCTTGTAATCCCAGTATTTGGGAGGATGAGGCAGGAGGATCACAGGTTTGCGGCCAGCCTCAGCTACTTAGTGAGGCCCTCTGCAACTTACTGAGACACTGTTCAAAATGAAGAATAAAAAATAGGGCTGGGGATGTAGCTTGGAGGTAGAATGCCCCTGGGTTCAACCCCCAGTACCACGCACACACACAAAAAGGGCTGGGGACCTGGGGATGTAGCTCAAGGTGAAATTCTGAGTTTAATCCCCAATACCAAAGCTAGGTGTGGTGGCGCACGCTTGTAATCCCAGTACTTGAGAGGCTGAGGATCCGGGTTCTCGGCCAGCCTCAGCTGGCCCTCCACAACTTAGTGAGACCCTGTTTCAAAATAAAGAATAAAAAAATAGGACTGTGCGTGTAGCTCAGAGGTGGAATGCCCCTGGGTTCCATCCCCAGTACACCACACACACAAAAAAAGGACCCCAAAGTAGTCCTTTGAAAACAGCCCCTCACATTCCTCTTTCTTCACTAGGTACCTGCTATCTTGAGATTTGGGGGTCTCTGTCTCTAAGGGCTCCCCTCCCTGGGTGGGGTGATATCTCTGAAGGAACTCTTCAGAGGGTGAGGTCTGGCCCGTGGAACCAGGTATAGGTGTGGAAAGTCGGGCATCTGATAGCCCAGGTAGGAATCAATATCTCAGGGGAAGGGGGAGCCCGAAAAGTGAGCAGCTCTTTGCAGATCTCTTTCTGGAGCTGGAGAAAGTGGGTGAGAGGGAAGAGGCGAGCCACAGAGGGAACCAGAGGCCTCCACCCCGGCAGCCCTGAGGACGCAGCTTTGCCTCTCCCGGAGCCTGGCCAAGACCTGGCCGGGCCCCAGCCTGGCTGCCTGAGCCTCACCCTCCTCCCACCTCATCCTCAGGTGACCAAGCTCCCTGCGAGGCAGGCAGAACCGGCCCGGCGGAGCCGAGCGGAGCCCCCACTTCCCAGGAGTCCCGAGAGGCGGCCTGAGGGGGACCGGCAGCTCCAGCGGTCCTCGCCACCCCCCAGGACATCAGCCAGACCCCCGGAGAGGCAGCTGCAGACACAGAGACCTCCAGAGGGAGGCCCAGCTGGCGCCAGGCAGCCTCTGGGAGGGTGGCAGAGTCAGGGGGAGCCTGCAGGGTCCCGGGGCCCTCACAGACCCCTGGCCCGGAGCTGGAGCAGCCAGGAGGAGGGCCTGGGCTCCGAGGGCTGGCCGGGACTTGGGGAGCTCAGCCTGGGAGCTGCCAGAGCTCTGGAGGGAACATGGGGGGGCCCTCCCAGGGAGAACTGGGGGCAGTCAGAGGCCTGGGAGGAGCCCCCCAGTAATGGGCTGCAGGAGCACCCCCAGAAGCCAGTGCAGAGGGGCTGGGGCAGCCTGCAGGAGCTGCTGGGTCCCCATCGGCCTGTGAAGCCCCCTGAGGACTCCTGGGCAGGCCCAGCAGGATTCTCACAGCCTCAGCCGCCTGAGACGCCTGCCGCGGCGGGCTGGGGGGCTGGGGAGCCGTGCCCACACCTTCCTGGCCCTGAGAGGCCACCTGAGCTAGACTGGAGGGACCTGCTGGGCCTCCTCCGGGCACCTGGCGAGGGCTCCTGGGCCCGGCTCCCAAGGCTGGACTGGGAAGGTCTCTTGGAGCTCCTACAGGCCCGGCTGCCCCGCAAGGACGCAGCTGGACACTGGGGTGAACCAGCCAAGGGTTCGGAGCAAGAGGGACACGGCCAACACGAAGACTGGACGGAGGCCACCCTAGTCAATGGACACAGCCCTGGGCAGCGGCCCCAGAGTCCGGCCCCGCCGCCCAGCCCTGCCTGCACCTCCACCCAGTGGCCAAAGACCAGCGTGACAAGTGGACAAGAGGTCTCAGCGCCAGACGGCCTGGAACAGAGCCAGCCAGGGAGCCACAGCCCGCCGGAGCTAGAGGTAAGCCCGAGCCTCCTCCAGAGGGTGGCCACAAAGTCAGCCCATCGCAGACAAGACTCTTTAGAAAGACCTCCCTGTAGGCGGAGACAGGAGGATCGCAGGTTCCAGGCCAGCCTCAGCAACTTAGCAAAACCCTGTTTCAAAATAAACAAAATTTTTAAAGGGCCAGAGGTAGTTGGGTGTGGTGGTACACTCTTGTAATTCCAGGAGTTGGGAAGCTGAGACAGAAGGATTGCAGGTTCGAGGACTGCCTCAGCAACCTAGTGAGACCCTGTTCCAAAACAAAAAAATAAGCGGGTCGTGGTGGTGCACGTTTGTAATCCCAGTACTTGGGAGGCTGAGACAGGAGGAACACAAGTTCAGAGCCAGCTTCAGTAACTTAGTGAGGCCCTCTACAACTTAGTAAGACCCTGTTTCAAAATAAAAAATAGGGCCGGGGGTGTGGCTCAGAGGTAGAATGCCCCTGGGTTCCATTTCCAATACCACAGAGTAAATAAATAAATAAAAATAAAAGGGGCTGGGGTGTAGCTCAGAGGGAAAATGCCCCTGGGTATCGGAAAAAAAAAAAAAAAAAAAACAGAAAAAAGAAAGACCTCCCTATGACACGCCTCAACCCCAGCATCCTGCCCCCCTGAGGCTCGGCCCTCTTCCTTCCTGCTGACCAAGACCATCTGACCCCCACTCTGGGCAGCAGTGTTTTCCAGTATTTACTTTATGTCAAACCCCGGCCCACACGGTTCATGCGCAACCTGGTGAGGAAGTGCTGCTCACCGACGGATAAGGAGGCCAAGGCCCCGACTCTGCCCAGCAGTGAGGGCTGGGGCGGGGGACCCAGTCTGCTCAGGCCGGGTGAAGCTCTGCCAGGGCCTTCTCCCCTCCTGGGCCCCTAGGTCTCCTCAGACACAGAGAAGAGGCTGCAGGGCGCTCACCGGGTTGAGCTTGCTGCCGAAATAGGCTATTTAAATGAGGGCCATGAGCCAGGTGTGGTGGGACACGTTTGTAATCCCAGTGCTTGGGAGGCTGAGACAGGAAAATAGTAGGTTCAAATCTAGCCTTAGCAACTTAGCAAGACTCTCAGAAATCTAGTCAGACCCTGTTTCCAAATAAGAAAAAAAAAAAAAGTGGGGGCTGTGGGTGTAGCTCAGAGATAGAATGCCTCTGGATTAAATTCCCAGTACCCCCCCAAAATTAAAAAGGGTTGGGTGAGCCAGGTGTGGTGGCACATGCTTATAATCCCAGTACTTGGGAGGCTGAGACCAGAGAATTTGGTTCGAAGCCAGCCTCAGCTACTTAGTGAGGCTCTCTGCAACTTACTGAGACCCTGTTTCAAAATAAAGAATAGGCCAGGCGTGGTATCGCACGCTTGTAATCCCAGCATTTGGGAGGCTGAGACCAGAGAATCTGGGTTCGCAGCCAGCCTCAGCTACCTAATGAGGCACTCCGCAACTTAGTGAGACTCTGTTTCAAAATAAAGGATAAAAAATAGGGCTGGGGATGTAGCTTGGAGGTAGAACGCCCCTGGGTTCAATCCCCAGTACTACAAAAAAAAAAGGACTGGGGGTATAGCTCGGAGGTAGAATGCCCCTGAGTTCAATCCCCAGTACTGAAAAAAAAAAAAAAAAAAAAAATGGGCTGGGGGTATAGCTCGGAGGTAGAATGCCCTTGGTTCATTCCCTAGTCTGTCTGTCTGTCTGTCTGTCTCTCTCTCTCTCACACACACACACACACACACACACACACACACACGGCTGTGTGCTAATAGGCACAGCACCAGGCACATAGTAGGTGCTCAGGTCCCTCCCCGTGCCTCAGTGGTACTTTGGTGGAGAGGCGTGTGTCCTGGCTGGAGTCCATTGGGAACACAGCGCACTGGACACCCCGCCTCTCCTGGCCTCGGTCTCTTCCCCTACAATGGCACCACGTGGTGACGTGCAGGCTCCTGCTGGCTCACCCGCACTCTCCTCCACGGAGAGCTTCCAGGCTTCGGGTTTACTTGTGTGCTCTGCCACGTTGTGCGCCTCGGAGGGACAGGAGGCAGCTGCCACTGTCCCCATTTCACAGATGAGGAAACTGAGGCTCAAACTCATTAGGCCTGTGCCAGGGGCCACACATGCAGCAGTTATGAGAAAGGAGATGCACGCATCCACTCCAAAGCTCGTGCTTTAGCCACCACATTGGGAAGCCCCTCGCCCAGGGCGGGGCCGGGGAACCCCTTGCTCTTGCATTTCCCTGTGGCTTTTCTCATCAGTCACCGACCCAGCCTGTGTAGTCCTGCCGTGGAATGGTGGGGAAGCAGGGAGACCACAGGCAGCTCAGGGAGGGCATGGTGCTGCGGCCAGTGACCACTAGAGTGCTGCAGGCTGGCCCGTCCAAAGGCAGGTGGAAGTGAGAGAGGCTCAGCGGTCCCTGGGGCCAGGGCACGGTGACTGGGTGGGGAACCACCTGGTGCTAAAGGCATTTCATGAAAGGCAGAGGGCCTGCCGGAGCTCCAGCTGCCCCGCTCTATGTAAACCCTTGGCATGACGTGCAAGGCCTCTTTCCTTTTCATCCACCCCAGCTTTGCCTCTAGCGAGCGGTGCTCGGCTGGCCACAGGACTGCAACACATCTCCCTGGCTTTGCACATGCCAATGCCGTCACCTAGGATGCTCTTCCCCTCCTTCACCCACCAGTCATCGGTCCATTAAGTCTTAGGTCAGGTGTCCTGTCCCAGGGGGCCTCCCTGAAGACTCGCCCCACCCCCAGGCTGGTGATGTTTCCGGGCTTGGCAGTTTTGCTCCCCTCCATCTGTCACACTGGACTGTCATTTCTCCGTAAGAAACACGAGTTCCATGTGGGCAGGAGTCATGCCTGCTTTCTCTCTGTAGCTCTGGCCCCCGGCACAGGGGCTGGCATGAGGGAGGGATCGAGCTCAGTGGATGGCTGGCCAGGGAAGATGAGGAACGGAGGGAGGCTGGGTGAGACAGTGGGTAGACGACAGATGAGTGACAGCTGATGGAGTGTGAATGGGGTGAATGGATGACGGACAGGTGATGGGTGTTGTTTAGCTGATGGATGAGCCTATGGTGGTGAGTGGATGGATGGACTGCGGGATGGATGGATATCACACGGATAACTGAATGTTGGCTGCTGTGTGGTACGTGACTGTTTGAAGGGTGGGAAGATGGGTGTTGGCCAGGTGGAGGAAGGAGACGTGGGTGTCGGATGGATGGATAGAGGATGGATCTCTGAGTGGGTGTGGAGTGGACGGATGCATGGATCTACTCTGCTGATACTAGATGGATGGTGACAACTGGACAGATGGATGGACTCCGCGGAATAACCCGGGGTTAAGCTGTGTTCTCTCTTATCTCCAGTTCCAACCAGAGGAGCGGGAGGAGTCAGAACCAAGCAGAGGCCGAGACTCACTGACTGAGCAGGAGGAGGCCGACTCGGTAGCTGGGTCGTGGGCATGGGCACATAGGGTGGGGAAGGGCAGGGAAGCCAGGCTGGACGTGGGCTGTGTTCCTCGGGAGATCTGTGGGGGGGCAAGGCTGGCTCTGCCGGGGTCATGTGTGCATGGCGGGACCTTGGGAAGTGGGGCTTCGAAGGAGCTGCACAGCAGGGCCCTCTTCCGGTCAGGACCTAGGTGGGTGGATGAGCCTGGGGTTCGCAGCCCAGGACTCTGCTCCTGACTTGCTGGGCTGCCCTGAAAAAGTCATTGCCTCTCCCCAGGTCAAGGGTGCCTTGGCCCTTGGCCCCCATGGGCTCTGAGGGCAAGGTCCTTCCGTTTCTGGAGGGCTGGGCCAGGCGGAGAGGAAGTTGTGGGGCTTCTAGGAGTCCGAGAAGTTCTGAGGGATGAGGAGGTGTCCTTGGTCCTCGGGAGCGGGAGGGACCGGAGAGGCAGCTCTGAGGCCTGGCTGCAGCTGGAGCAGAGCACACAGCTCTGTCCCGCCCTCCGTGACCTGCCAAACAGATGATTCTTGTCACCCTCAGCCTCCGGAGGGGTGAGGTCAGAGCGGAGGGGCGGTGGCAGGCAGGGAGAGCGAGACAGACCTTTCGAGCTGTGTTTTCTTCGTCCTGGGGTTCCCTGTGCTGCTTCCTGCAGAGCCAGGTGTGACAGCGGAACATCTGTGAGGCATCCTGGGCCCCCGAGTCTGGCCCTGCATTAGTCAGACGTGGGGAACTCTGTCCGACCCGCCCTGTGCACAGGAGAAACAGAGGCAAGGGCATCGTCCTGGGTCACAGAGCCACTCAGTGCAGCCCAGGGCTCAGGCTCCTGCCCAGTGCTCCCTCTGCCCAGCGGGCGTCCAGGCTCCTCCCGGTCTGCAAGTGCTTGGTGGCCAGTCTCCCCATCTGATCACCGACGGGGGTGCTGACAACCTTGCCCTTCCTCTTTTGAGGTTATGTCTTCATATTTCCTGGACCCAGGGCCTTGTGAACAAAGAGGAAATAGCAACAATGGGGGACCTGTCTAGTCTCCCAGCAACACGAAAACCTCCCAGCCTGCCCCTGGGCGGCCTCGACTGGACAGAAGCACTCACTCACTCATTCACGCACTCACATACGCCTCGCCAGCACCTGCTGTGTGCTGGGGCGCGGGTGACCCGCCACCGGAGAGCTCAGTCTCGGGGACCGTTCCATGCTGGTGGTCAGGGCTGTGATGGGGGTGCAGAGTGGGGGGCACTCTTTTCCCCGAAGCCCTGTGGACTTGTGCTCTGAGGCTTCAAACTCCTCCTCTAGAGAATCTGTAGATTCCCCCAGGGCATGGTGGCACATACCCGTAATCCCAGCTACTCTGGAGGCTGAGGCAGGAGGATTGCAAATCTGAGGCCAGCCAGGGCAACTTAGTGAGACTGTGTCTCAAAGCAAAAAGGCCTGGGGGTGTGGCTCAGTGGTAGAGCACTTGCCTAGCATTCAGAAGGCCCTGGGTTTGATCCCCAGCCACACACATACACACACACACACGCACAAAAAGCAAAAATAGAGAATTTGGATTCCAGAGAGGGGACAGCTGGGCTCTGCCCTACCCCGGCCTATAACCTTCCGTGTGATTTTGACCAGTCCCTCTGCTTTTCTAGTGCCTCAGTTTCCCCAACAAGAATGACTTCGGAGGGGAGGACTTGAGGGCTCTGCCACGGGCATCCGTAAGAGTCTGTGACTCATTCCTTTCACATAAGCTGGGGTCACAAACCTAATGACAGGCCCAGAGTTCCACATCTTTAGATATTTCAGAAATAATATGTTAATGCAAAAGAATCTGCAAACACCACATGGGCTGAACACACATCTGTGATGTGCACCCCCCCTTCGCAGTCTGGGCTTTGACTTCAGGGGGTGGGGCACACGTCCCGAGGGTGCTGAGGCCTGGGAACCCTGTCAGTCAAACACAGTGTGGTGTGAACCGTTAGCAGGCTCTTTTCTCGGCAGCTCCGGGAGGGGAGAACGATGGGACCCTGGGCCTCAGAGGTGGCAGGAGGGGCAGGGGTGCCCGCATCCCGCCGTAGGGCCCCTCGGCCGACACTGGACCCTGTTTGACAGGCAGACGAGAGGCCAGCAGCGGGCAAGGCTGGGAGCCCACTCAAGGGCCGACTGGTGACCTCATGGCGGATGCCCGGGGACCGGCCCACGCTGTTCAATCCATACCTGCTGTCTTTGGGGGTCCTCAGGTGGCAAAGGGTAGGCTGGGGCGAGGGTGGTAGAGAGGGAGAGGGGAGGGAGGAGGCTGGCGTTAGTCCCAGAAGTGAGTAGGGGCTGAGAAGGAGGGGTGGGGCCCTAGGAGCGCCCCCATGGGTCTGCAAGGGCCCGGCTGGGGACTCTTCCTGGCTTTCGGGATGGGGGATGATTGGATAGTCTACACAGCTGAAAGCTTCCAGTCAGCAATTTCTCACCAGACCTGGGCCAGGGAGCCAGGTGGGGGAAAGGGGAAGGGCGGGGGAGGGCCTGCACAGGGGCCCTGGGATTGCAAAGTGTGTCTCAGACCTGGGTCTGAGCCAGCTGCACAAACATCTGGCATTACGTAACCCCATCCCCTGCCCAGAGAAGCCTGCAAGCACTCAGGCCTCTGGTCCGGGCTTCTCCAAGGGCAGGGAGGGAGGCAGCTGTGGCTTGCACCCTCTGCCCCCTTCCTGGTGGGAGCGAAGGGGCCTGGCACGGGCCCGTGGGCTGGCTCTGGGGTCTCCTCTCTCCGTGATAGGCTGGCTCCTGAACGCACCAGTCGGCACTAGGCTGGACACCTTAGAGACAGTGTGCTCGTTTTGTAGATGAGGGACTGAGGCTCGGGGAGCTGAGCTATCCAGGAGCTGATTTTCCTCATTCCCAGGTGAGGGAAGGGTTGTAGCCAGAGTCACAGGGCCTCGGTAGCCACAAATTATTGGGGAAAATCTATAGAGACTCTGGGGCTGCAGATCGGGAAGACGTGGATGCACAGAGGAGAGGCAGAGTCGTCTGAATGCTAACCTTCCTGTCCACTTCATGACTTCCTCTCTGCTGTTCTTTGAGGGTTAGGCACCGAGGCAGTCAGGCAAACATGGTTATCTGGGCAGGCATTACTTTATCAGACTGACTAAAAGTTACCAATGCATAGCAGGTATGGCAGGAGGAGGTAGCTAAGTCCTTGGTAGAGAGAGGTGGGGAAGTCGGGTGTGGTGGCTCACACTTGTAATCCTGGTACGTGGGAGGCTGAGACAAAAGGATCACAGGTTTGAAGCCAACTTCAGCAACTTAGTGAGACTCTGTTCCCAAATTAAAAAATAATAGCTGGGTGTGGTGGTGCACACTTGTAATCCCAGTACTTGGGAGGCTGAGACCAGAAGATCCAAGTTCGAGGCCAGCCTCAGCTACTTAGTGAAGCTGTCTGCAACTTAGTGAGACCATGTTTCTAAATAAAGAATAAAAAATAGAGCCGGGCGTGGTGGCGCATGCTTGTAATCCCAGCATTTGGGAGGCTGAGACCGGAGGATCCGGGTTCGCGGCTAGCCTCAGCTACCTAGTGAGGCACTCTGCAACTTAGCGAGACCTAGTTTCAAAATAAAGAATAAAAAATAGGGCTGGGGGTATAGCTCGGAGGTAGAATGCCTCTGAGTTCAATCCCTGGTACCGCAAAAAAAAAAAAAAAAAAAAAAAAAAGAATAAAAAATAGGACTGGGCGTGTAGCTTGGAGATAGAATGCCCCTGGGTTCAATCTCCAGTACTGCAAAATACATAAATAAATTAATTAACTTAATTAAATAGGGCTGGTGGTGTAGCTCAGAAGTAGAATGCCTCTGGGTTCATTCCCCATTACCCCCCCCCAAAAAAAAGAAAGAGACAGCCGGGTGTGGTGGCGCACACTTGTAATCCCAGCATTTGGGAGGCTGAGACCAGAGGATCCAGGTTCACGGTCAGCCTCAGCTGCTTAGTGAGGCCCTCCGCAACTTAGTGAGAACCTGTTTCAAAATAAAGAATAAAAGAAAATAGTGCTGGGGCTATAGCTCGGAGGTAGAATGCCCCTGGGTTCCATCCTCAGTACCGCAAAAAAAAGAGAAAGAGACAGACAGACATAGAGAAGTAGGGAAAAGCACTCTGGGATAAGGATGGTGATGGTAACCAGCAATTATTGTGCACCTACTGTATGCCCAGCTCCATGCTCCATACGTGGCATGCCTGACTGCACTAATCCTCACCCCAGGCACCGTTAGGCTTGTGTTGTCCATTTTACAGATAAGGAAATGGAGCCAGAGGACAAGTCACTTGTTCCAGGTCACGTGGGGACAAAGGGCAGAGCTGAGATGCAATGGCTGATCTGGGAGCTAGATGTTTGCAGACCGTCCCCATGTCCTTAAGAGTCCCCACCGCTTCCCCACTAGATGCTCGTGGCAACAGAGGCTTGGCCAGTGGCTGCAGCTCTTTTCCATGTGAGGAAGAGGACACTGAGGCGCTAGGGCCGGCGCCGCCAGGGGCGTCCTGATGGTTGAAGAAGCTTAAACTTCTCTCCCGCTGAAGTCAAGCCAAGGCCAGGAGCAGAGCCTAGGCCCGAGTCCCGTCTCCAGCCTTGCCTGTGGTGCGCTCTGGGCCACGGGCCCCCTTCCCTGAGCCTTGCCATAGAATCCTCAATGGGAAAACGGTTGACGGCGGGACGACACACCAGGGTTTGGTGGCTCGAGTCTTTGCCGGCGTGACCACTCGTTTCTGGGCCAGCTCTGGCCTGCCTGGGTGCGCTGTGGTTCCTTTGACTGTGCAGTCATGTGACCAGTATTCACGGGGGCTGCACTGGCTGGCCTCCAAGATGTAGATGAACAAACTCCATCCCTGCCCACAGGGAGCAGTGAGGTGCAGAGCCTGGCAGCAAACTGCTCAGAACACTGCGTGATCATGACTTTGGTGGAGGAATGTGCGGGTTCAGGGAGCACTGGGCAAGGAGTCGGATGCAGGGAGCACTGGGCAAGGAGTCAGTTACAGGGAGCTGGGAGCAGAGGACTCAAGAGAGCATGGCAAGGAGTTTCTAAGTCTGGCTAGAACACTTTGGCTTCTTTGGACTGAGACTTGAAGGATGAGGAAGAATCTTCCAGAGAAACATTTGAGAGGGGGAGGCTGTGAGTGGAGAGAACGTGTGTGTGCGTGTGTGTGTGTGTGTGTGTGTGCGCGCGCGCGCGTTAGGGTGCAGAAGACAGCAAGGGAAGTGTTGCAGACATGGCAGTCAGGAGGCACACAGGACCTGGCTTACCCTGGGAATTTCCTGTAGTCTGGCGTTGCGCACGCCTAAATGTCAATGTGTGTGTAAGGATGCAGACGCAGGCCAGGCCCCATTGTGACGGGTGCTGACTGCCGGGATGGGACATCCAGCCGGTCTATCAGCACCTGTGAAGAATGGACCACCCTGGAGCCCGGGAACGCTCTGGTCACTGGTCGAGGGTCTTAGAAGGCGAGCCCCAGAGGCCAGGAAGCCGCATGTGAGAGAGACTGGTGCCGTTAGTGCCCGCTATGGGGCCAGGCCCTTGTGGCCGGCAGGGTCTTCTGTTGCCTCCGGCTCCACAGGACAGAAGGCCCAAGTGAGGTGAAGGGGGAGGCTGGGGCGGTGGCACTGGTGCCAGATGCCAGTGTCTACAGGGAGGTGGACTTACTCTTGGTCTCATTCTTCATGGGGAGGGAGACTCCCAGTGGTTAGTGCTGGGAAAGAACTTCGGCTCTCTGGCCTTCATTTCCTCATCTGTGAAATGGGGATAGTAGCCGGGCGTGGTGGCTCATGCTTGTAATCCCACTACTTGGGAGGCTGAGACCGGAGGATCCGGGTTTGAGGCCAGTCTCAGCTACCTAGTGAGGCCTTCTGCAACTTAGTGAGACCCTGTTTCAAAATAAAGAATAAAAAAATAGGGCTGGGGGTGTACCTCAGAGGTACAATGCCCCTGAGTTCAATCCCCAGTACCACACACAAAAAAAAGAGGGATAGTAATTATAAGGTCAGTAATTTTTGAACCCCAAATCAAGGTGTCAGAATTCATTAAAATGTCAAGTAATCAGCCAGGCATGGTGGCGCATGCCTATAATTCCAGTACTTGGAAGGCGGAGACAGGAGGATCACAGGTTCGAGGCCAGCCTCAGTGACTTAGCGAGACTCTCAGCAACTTATTGAGACCCTGTTTCAAAGTAAAAAAATAAATAAATAAAAATAAAAAGGGCTGGGGGTGTAGCTCAGAGGTAGAAAGCCTCTGAGTTGAATCCCCAATAAAAGAAAAAAAAAAGGGCAAGTAATCGAGGCTCTCCTGCCCATCTTCGGATAGCTAACTAAGGATGAAAGATTGTTTTAGATGCTTTACTTGGATTAAAGCTTAATCCTATTGCAACCAGATGATGTAACAGCATAAGCCCATTTCATAGAGGGTGAAATTTAGCACAGAGAAGTCAAGTACTATGCTTAAGGTAACACGGAGTTTGGATGGTTACAATAAAGAAGCATTTAGCAATAATTCCACCAAGGTCCTCTCCCCTCATCTGCAGGACTCAGATGAGCTCCCACAGACAAAAAGTCTTTAATCAACTGCCAAGTCCTCTGGGAACAGGAGCAACAGGTGTACGCCCACACCCCAGAACCCAAAACAAAGTTCTTAGCTGAAGAAGACCTGCTTGTGAGGCGGGAGCATAGGGGGAAGGCTTTTACCATTCTAAAACTATTTTTGTTTTGTTTTGTGGTACTGGGGATTGAATCCAGAGGCATTCTTTCTTTGAGCTACATCCCCAGCTCATTTTTAAAATTTCTTATTTGGAAATAGTGTCTGGTTAGGTCTCACTACTTGCTGAGGCTGTCCTAGAACCTGTGATCCTCCTGTCTCAGCCTCCCAAGTACTGAGATTACAGGTGTGCGCCACCATGCCCGGACAAAAATTCACTTTGTACGCAGCTGTGGACCCACTTCTCTGAGCCTGCGTTCTTTCATTAGTTAAATGGGGAGGAGCCCTCCCTTTCAGGTGAGGAGGAAAGTCGATTACACAGGTAACAGTGGGCCCCGCTGAGTCGTTAGTACCGGATGCTTTGCCCCGTCCCTGTCCAACCCAGGCGCCGAGAGCCAGTCGATCTAGCGCTCCGACGGGAGGCTGGGGGCCGGGAGCCGTGGTAGGGGCGACTGGGGGCCGTCCCCAACCCCCGCCCCGCACAGCCGCCGGACGGAGCCACCTGCACGCCGGGCCCTTCCTTCCGCCCCGCGCACCCGCAGCGGAGCCGCCCCCATCCGCCCGCCCCGGCCCGGCGCGCCCGTCCCCTCGCGCAGGCCCCGCCCCCGTCCGCCCGGCCCGCTCGCCCATTGGCCCGCCCGCGCCCCCCGCCGCTGTTTGTCCCAAGTCCCGGCTGCCCATTGGCCCGCCCGGGTCCTCCCAGGAAGTTTGAAAAAAAAAAAAAAAAAAAGTTTTATGGGCGGATGGAAGGGGCCGGGGCAGCGCCGGGGAAGGGCAGGGCTGGAGGAGCGGCGGCCGGCGGCCGAGAGGGGCGGCGGCGGTGGGGTACCCGCGCCGCGCAGCCGGGCCCGAGAGCCCCTTCCACTTTCCTGCCTGCTGCTCCCGCCGCCCCCGGGCGCCGCCATGACGGTGAGTGCCGCGCCGGCCGGCGGGAGCGAACGGCCCAGGCGGACCCAGCCGCTCCCGGCAGCCCCCTCCTCACCTCCGGGAGGCGGCGGCGTCCCAAAGACCGGCGACCCGCCTCCCCTCCGCATCCCTGGAGCCCAGGCGACCCAGAGGAGGTGGGAGCCACCCGCCCTCGGCATCCGGCTCGCCCTTGCAGGAACAGTGGCGCCTTAGGGCGAGCCTTCCCCACCTCCCCTCCAGTCCCCTAGGTGAAGACCCGATCCCTCCGGGCTGCCGGGGGCTCCAGCTGGGCCTGGCCTGGGTCTTCGTTGTCGCCGGGGTTGGGTAGAGAATCTCTCGGGCTTGGACGGGTCGCGCTGACCCGGCCTGGGAAGGCTGGCCACTCATGTGGACGCTCCCCGAAGCTGGTGGGGGGTGAGCAGGCGCCGGCCGGCCCCACCCCACGGTCCCAGAGCCATCCTGGGGCGTCTGAAGCTGCGGGATGCCGTGTTCTCCCCGGCCTGGGCGCTGGGGCCTTGGGTGGGGCGAACCTGCGCGTGGGGGTCGGGGCACGAAGGCGGGAGTTTGCATTTCTCTTGGGGGTAGGCTCTGCTCAAGCGGTGTCAGTACCTGTGCCGTAATGATCATGTGGAGCCCTAGGGCTGAGTTCGCTGCTCTCCCATTTCACAGCCAGGTGAGCTGAGGCTTGGGGAGGGGCGTTGGTGAGCTGCCCGAGGGTAAGGGAAGGAATAGCCCCTTTCCAGGTCAGTTCTGGCCACCTGATCATCTTGTTCTGGAAGGCAGGGGTGGGGCTGCTTTTGACTTTTGGCGAGAGCCCTTGGGGAGGCTCCAGAGAGCTTGGTGGCCCTCCTGGTCGGGAGGAGGACGAGCTGGGTGTGTTTGTGTTTGTGTGCACATGCGCGTGTCCGCCTTCTAGCGAGGGGAAGCCCAGTGAGGAGTGGGCTGGGCTGTTGGGGGAGTGGCCGGCGTGGGGCCCCTGACTCAGAGTGTGATGATGACCTGGCCGCTTTCTGGACTTCCTCAGCCTCCGCACATCCTGCCACCTCCCTGCTGGCCCTTCCTGTCGTCAGCAGCCTCCCTTCCCCGCAGAGGGCAGAGGGGCACGTGGGGGGAGGAGCCGAGTCAGGGTCCTGGGGCCAGGGGGAGGTGGTTGCCTGGCCCCCCTGGGTTGCCTGCCAGCCCCGCCTGGGTGCTTTGACCTTACTAGAGTGAGTCTTTAATAGTTGCTGGTGCTGTCCCCATCAAACAGCTGAGGAAGCAGGTGTCTTGCGGTGAAGTGACGTGCCCCGGGTGCTGGTGATGCACTTGGTCCTTGGCTTGGCCAGAATTTGTATCCAGGTCCGTCCCAGTTTTCTTTCCAGGGAGAGATAAGAAATGTACACAGTTGTTCCTGGGGCAGCAAGAGCTGAACAAGGAAGGGTGAGGCTGCTAGCGCAGCGTGTGGGGCGCGTGGAGGAGGGACATGTCCTGTGATCCTAGAACTTTGTCAGATGTAGATGGACTGGCCAGGAGGACAGAGCGTTCTGAGGAGGGAGCAGGATGGATGGAGGCTGGTGGCTGTGTTTGGGATACCAAGAGCATGCGTAAGGGCAGGAGGGCCTCCAGGCTCAGGAAAGCAGTCTGAGCCAGGCCTGGTGGCCCATGCCTGTAATCCCAGTACTTGAGAGGCTGAGACAGGAAGATTGCAGGTTTGAGACCAGCCTCTGCAACTTAGCAGGACCATTTCAAAATAAAAAATAAAAAGGGCTAGGGGACCAGGCGTGGTGGCCCACGCTTGTAATCCCAGTACTTAGGAGGCTGAGACAGGAGAATCTGGGTTCACGGCCAGCCTCAGCTACCTAGTGAGGCCCTCCGCAACTTAGTGAGACCCTGTTTCAAAATAAAGAATAAAAATTAGGGCTGGGATGTAGCTCGGAGGTAGAATGCCCCTGAATTCAATCCCCAGTACCACAAAAAAAAAAAAGGATAAAGATTAGGGCTGGGGATGTAGCTTGGAGGTAGAATGCCCCTGGGTTCCGTCCCCAGTACTGCAAAAAAAAGAAAAAAAGAAAAGGGCTAGGGGCGTAGCTTGGAGGTATAATGCTCCTGGGTTCAAACTCTGGTATAGGGAAAAAAAAAAAAAAAGAAAGAAAGCAGCGTGGGCTTTGGTCAGGGGGAATGTGGAGGCATGAAAGGTTCTGGAACAGAGGAAGGCTCGTGATGACCGTCAGCAGTTCTCACTGGGTTTGTCCTGCCTGCCATTCAGACCTGAGCTGGCTCTTCCTCTGTCCTCCACCCTGTGGATCAGGAATCAGTACAGAGCAAGTGGCACAATGCAGGGATGGGAAACTAGTTGCGTAGAGGCTTCCTGCGGCTGATGCTTTGGGGCTGGGGCTGAATCAGGATCTTCTTGCCTTAGCCCGGGAGTGGCTTTGCTGAGGAGCCTGTTCCCCAGCCATTGCTGGGCATCAAGTTATATATTTGTCCTCTTGTTTACTGTCCGTGTCTCCTAAGATCCACCAGGGCAGGGGCTATAGCTCTTGTTCACAGCTGATTTCCTGTCCTAGAACAGTGCCTGGTGTTTTTTAAAAAATGACCCAGATGTGTACTGGGTTTCAGGGAGTGAGCCGCCCACCAGCAGGGAAAAGCAAGGGCCTGATGCAGCAGGGGCCTCTGCCAGGGGCTGTGAGAGGGCAGCTCGGGGTGGCCGGCAGGGTGCTGGTAAGTACTGGGAAGGGGCCTTGGAGGTGGCAATTAAACCGGGTCTTTAAGGCATGGGTAGGGACTTGCTTGACCGGCAGAAGCCTAGTTTTGCAGGCCGAGGCCACGGGCAAGTGTGGAGGGCTTGGGGGCCTGGCAAGCTGGGGGTCTGCGAGCGCTGTGTGGTGGTCTAAGTCGGCTGGCAGGCAGGGGGAGGCCAGGCTAGAGGGGGGAACCGAGGCTTTTGTGCCACCCGGAGGCAGGTCTACTTTGTGTTGGAGCTTTCCCTGCAGATTTTAAGCGGCTCCGTGGGCCTCTTGAGTGGAATCCCCTGGCAGAGCATGGCCATGGTCCAGGGGTCAGGCGGGGCTGTGTCAGGAGGAGGGCAGTGAGAGCCTGTGGCTGCTCCTGAAAGGAAAACAGGAGTGGAGTGTGCTGCAGGTGGGGAAGAGGTGGTGGGTGGGGCCTGAGGAGCCGGGTAAAGTTGCATCACGGGAGATGCAGGTCTCAGGCTTTTGGGCCCTGGCTTCGTTTTGGTGGCCTCTGCCTGGGGTCACTGTGCTAGGTGGGGCCTGACGTGGCGCGCTGTGGGTCTGTTCTGGCTCAATCTGCAGCATGTTCAGTAATCCTAGGAAGCTGGGGGAGAGCAAGACCCCTGATCCTTTGCCACCTTGGGCAGCCTGGACTCCTCTTCCCTCTGGGTCCCCCTGCCATTGGGCTGGGGATCCCTGGCTCAGCCTCCTGGAGCCTGTGGCTGACCTCCCAGCCCGATTGGCCATGTCACCAGCCTCAGCCCACCCAGGACTCTCCCCTGGGTCAGCTCCTCACGCCAGACCCCTGGGCCCATCCCCTGAAGCTTGGCTCCTCAGGGCCAGCGTGGGGTGGGCGGACCTGCCCCCCCCCAAACACAGTTTAGACCAGGCTAGTGGGAGAGACTTATTTGGCAGGTTTTTTTTCCCCTGAGACCCACTGTGGTCGGGCCCCATGCCAGGCCCTGGGACCGTGGGGTGTGGGGGCACGAAGCTAAAGGGAAGTGGAGCTAGGTGTGGTCACCACCTTCAGTCTTAGCTTGGGACCACCCTGGGCAGCCTTGCCACAGGCAGGTGACCGGGCCGGTAGAATAGAGAGCAGGCAGAACGAACACAGCCGCAGGGGTTCCTGGCTTGGAGCGGAGCCCGTCTCCTCCTTCAGACAGGTATGAAGGGCGAGGTCACCAGCCTGCTGAGGTTTCCCGACTGAGGCTGTGGGGAGTTCTGGAGGTCTAGGCCGCGGGCCCAGTTCCTTCCCAGCCCACCGTCTCCACCTAAGGAGGCCGGCCGGGAAGGGTAGGAGAGAGAGCCAGGTCAGGTGGCTCTGGTTTCCAGCTGTCGCCGCCGCCCACCCCACTGCACCCTGCCACGGGCTCCCTCCACGCAACCAGACACCTTGGCCTGGTGAGGCTGCGATGTAGGTGCTGATAGGTGGGCTCAGAGCCATGGCAACAGGTGGCCGCCGCCTCCCTGCCTGTGCTGCTAGCCTCCCTGCCAGTGGGCAGGAGCCGAGACTGCAGAGGGACTGGAGCCTAGACGAGAGGGGCCCCAGAGGCAGAGAGGGCCTGGTGCCCTCCTGATGGGCTTGCTTGGGACAATGCCAGGATGAGCACCGCCTTCACGTAGGCGCGGGCAGAGGTATCTAGCTGGCAGGCCCCCCCGGAACATGCTGCAGCTGGGAGCCCCGAGGCCCCGGGTCTGTGCCCCCCTGGGCAGCACCTGGCAGGTAGGGCTCGCCAGGGCTGAGGTGCTATGAACTTTCCAAGTTACCTAGGGAGACCTGAGGATTTGCTAACCTGGGACCAGCTCCACCTTGCAGGGTCTCCAGGAGACAAGAGGAGGGCAAGACAGGACTGGCAGGCCATGGGAGATCAGCTGGGGGTGGGCAGAGCGTTAAGGCGCATTCCCAGGCAAGCTGGACCTTGGCAGAGAGGAACCACACGGTCTGCTCAGCCGGCTGCCCTGTGCTGTTCTCTGAGCTCACTAGGGGCCATGTTACAGGTAAAGTCCTCTCTTGGGTGAGGACTGCTGGTGGAAGGGGATCTTGGACATCTGTGGAGAAGGTGTCAGCCACCAGCCCAACCCCCGGGCTCTCAGAGGATGCCGGGTATTGGGAAGGGCCAGGCTGCCTCAGTGGCTGGGAGCCTGCTTGCCTTAGAGGGCTACCTGAGCCCTGAGCCCTTCCTACTGGTTTCCCAGGGCCTCAGCCCTGCAGGAGCTAGGGCAGGAGGGGGGCAGCATCTCACCCCCTGAGCCCTGGGGGGCTTCCTGCCAGGCCTGACCCCTGCCTCCTCACCTCCCACAGCCCGATCTGCTCAACTTCAAGAAAGGATGGATGTCGATCTTGGACGAGCCCGGAGAGGTAGGGGGGCTGAAGCGGAAGGGAAGAGGCTGGCTCAGCATGCCGCAGGGCCTCCCTGGCTCATCCAGCCTCCTAGAGAGCCTGGCCTCTGGTTGGGTGGGGGGCAGGGTGAAAACCTGGGCCTGGGCCCTGTAGGTGGGAGGGATGAAGGCCGCTGGTCATCTGCCTCCCGAGCGGTCTCCAGTGTGTTTAAGTCTCAGGGGGTGGAGGCCTTTTGTCCCCCATACCTGCACCCCATGCCCCGCTGTCATGAGAGCTGCTTGGCCCCTGCATCTCATGATGACCCTGACTGGGAACCTGTGGGCCTGTGTTGGGGTTCAGGGAGATCATCTGGCCTGAGACATGTAGGTTCCCAGAGGCTCAGCCATGGGGATGGGGCTCAGACACAGGCTCGGAGGTCTCAGCCCCCAGAGCCTTCTCCAGGTCTCGGCGGCCATGTCTGTGATGTGGGCATGATGGGTAATGAGCAGAGAATGAAGTCACAGAGACTGGGCATGAGGGTCCCCTGCAGCCCCTGGTACCTGCTGGGCACTCAGCCCCCTCCCTTCTCTAACATACCTCTCCTTGCAACAGAAGGGACAGTGGCTCTTTCACCAGCTCTGCCCTGTCGGCTGCCAGGCTGGGGCCTGGAGCTGGAACTGGCTCCCTGCCCACCTGGCCTGGGAGGGGACGCCTCCCACCGCTGGCCTGCATGCGCCTGTGGCTCGGGTCTGCGTGCAGCCCGCATGCCGGGCAGGGCGCAGGGCCAAAGGGAATCTCATTGTGTTTCCTGCCCACATGCTCCGTTCCCTCCAGCCCCCAGCCTTCCGTCCCTGCTGCCTGCCCGCCGTCCCCTGGTGGCTGCAGTCCAGACTCACACAAGGGCTGGCGCCCTGCCAGTGACCCCTTCCTGGCTTCCCCACCCAGGGTCCCCGGAGGGCAGAGGGATTATGGGCTCCACCCAGAACTGGCTGTTACTCATCCTCTTTCACAGGGTTTTGGAATGTCCGTGCTGGAAGGGCCCTGGGACCGTAGCCAGCCCGGCCCCTCTATGCACAGAGAGGAGCCAGGCCCTGGAGGGCGCCCAGCCCTTCCAGGCCTGCGAGTAGCTTGGGCAGCCCAGGCTTAGACCTCGGGCGCCTGAGGTCCACGGAGCTCCCTCCAGCTCCCAGCTCCAGCAGAGCAGGCCTGGAGACCATGTGCCAGAGACCCTGCCTCATTATGCAGAGAGGAGGTTGAGGTTCTGAGTAACAACTCAGTCTGCTGGCCTCTTAGAACCATGCCCAACAACCTGGTGTCTGTCCCTATGCCAGAAGCCAGGAGAGACATCCAAGGGGAAGGCTTAAGAATTTCTTAGTAGCCCTACTGTAGAGGTAAGAAGACTACTGAAGCTCAGGGACGTGGAGACAGTTGCATAAAAGCACACAGCTAGCACCCACAGATTCACACCCCAGGTCCTTGGATGCTAAAACCCTGTTTCTCAGGGTGGAAGGTAGTGAGTGTGGAAAGAAGTAGAAAGCGTCATCCGTGCACACCCTTGAAAACTTACCATGTCCCAGAGGAAAGGAAACTAACTACTTGAAACAGCAAACAGCGTAAACAGAGCTTAGTGACCTGGAGGAGCCCCGGAAGGGCTAGGATCGGGCCACACGGGCTGACCTCGCCTGGCGCCCAGCAGAGTGACCAGAGCCCTGAGCCTGGCATGCGTGGTATCAGGGTGTCTGGTGCCCCTGCCCCTCTCCTGCACGCACGTCTTGCTGACTTAACTTTGGTTAGATCAGAGAAGCGCTACAGAAAGATGCCTAAATCATAAATATACAGGCTAACGTGTTCTCACGTGCTGAGTGGGGGAGGTAACCAGGGTGCTGGTCAAGAAACATCCCAAGGTCAGTGCTGTCACCTGCCCTGGGCCTCTTTCCAGTTCTCCTCTCTGGGGCATCCCTGCCCTCGACCACTGTCATATGCAACCCAGGGAGGGCCCATGGGAAAAGTCATGCAAAGTTCAGGCCCCACTTAGCCGCTGACTTGCCAGGCAAGTGACCTTACACAGGTCAAGCCCCCTCCCTGATCTGCACTTCAGGAGCCTTGAAGATCTTCAGGAGGGGCCTCGGAGCATCAGCCAATCAGAGCAGGACTCCAGGAAGGCCAGAGAGGGTGTGGTGGTGGAGGAGAAGCCAACCCACCTCACAGATGCCGCCCCTGAGGCCCAGGGAGGAAGTAGATCTGGCTCTCTGACCAGCTGCTTCCCCGCCCCAGCTGTGTGCTGTGTATGGAGCGGCTGGCCGTCGCCCTCTCCCCCTTGCTCACCACCACCTCCCTTCACAGTGGAAGAAGCATTGGTTCGTGCTGACGGATTCCAGCCTCAAGTACTACAGAGACTCCACCGCTGAGGAGGTGAGGCAGCGGGTGGAGCCTTGGAGGGGGTGGGGCGGCCTGGCTGGGGTCAGCAGAGCAGGGCTCCCAGGGCCCCGTGAGCCATGGTGGACCCTCCTGCTCCAGGCAGATGAGCTGGACGGCGAGATCGACCTGCGCTCCTGCACGGACGTCACGGAGTATGCGGTGCAGCGCAACTATGGCTTCCAGATCCACGTGAGGCTGCGCACGGCTGGGGGCGGTGGCAGAGTGGCCGGAGGCCCTCAGGGGAGGTGGTGTTGGGGAATGTGGCTTGTCATTTACCAGAGACCTTGTCCTCAGAAGCTCTGGTGCCAACATGGCATATCGGGGGACCTTGGAGCCAGCCCCGCTCTCCCCAGGCTAGTGGGGGGGGAAGCATTTTGTACCCGCCATCGGCTCCGCACTTAAGACCTTAGACACCTTCCGGGGTCCACGTGGGGAGGGAGCATGGGGCTGGCCACGTGGCAACCTACCTTGCGGTGGACTTGCAGACCAAGGACGCCGTGTACACCTTGTCGGCCATGACCTCGGGCATCCGGCGGAACTGGATCGAGGCTCTGAGGAAGACTGTGCGGCCAGCCTCCGCCCCAGATGTCACCAAGTATGTTCTGGGCCGGGCAGGTGCTTACCTCCGCATCCTGACTGGGGTTCTGGCACTCACCCGATGGCACTGAGCTGTACCAGCCGGGCCTCAGTTTCCCTAGCAATAAAATGGAGAGACAGCAGTGTGCATTCTCGGCATTCATGCAGAATTATACTGGGGATTCGAGGTTCACCTGCTGTCCCTTTATGTCCCCCCACATCTGAAAGGAGGTTGGGAAGGGACTTTGACTTCTTAGAGAAGATTCCCCTGCTAGGTGGCTTTTCTGTCCCCCCGAGCTGCGGGGGCCATGCATAAGCCTGTGTCGGGGACAGGTTGGGGAGTCTGGCTTCTGTGCACCCCTCTGGGCTAGAGCTCACCTCCCAGGAGAGGGGCAGGGGCTGCTTGTTACCTGGTGGTGGGGCCCTCTGGGGGGCTGGGGCTTGCAGCTGCTGGGCAGCAGGAACAGAGCATGGTCTCGAGGGAGCTGATGGGGAGTCCCCAGGCCTGGTCACACCCTGACTACTCGGTCTTAGGCCAATGTCTTCCCTAACTGAGTCACAGATCCTTCATCTGTCACATTGGCTATTGTGTCTGCACATGTGTACCCTGTGCCCGGAGCTCTTTGTAAACTCTGACTACCGTGTAGTTAGGCTGTTGTTTAGTGTATAGGCTCATCTGCCTTAACAAAGGAATCCCAGACACCGTGGCTTAAGTTAAATAGATGTTCATTTCCTAAATCAGCCCAAAGGTGTGGAGTCGGGCAGCTCTG
This sequence comes from Graphiurus murinus, assembly GCA_004027655.1. Classification (NCBI taxonomy): domain Eukaryota; kingdom Metazoa; phylum Chordata; class Mammalia; order Rodentia; family Gliridae; genus Graphiurus; species Graphiurus murinus. Next base: position 31,122 of record PVLC010014842.1, read on the forward strand.
GTGAGCAGCTCTGTGGCTTCACTGCGTGGCTTGACTGCTGGGTCAGATGAATTGCTGGGCTCTTGTGGAGCCTGGTATCAGGCCAGGATCACCAGCCTCCCTTTTTTTAATTTATTTTTTGTGTGAGTGGTACTGGCAATTGAACTCAGAGGCATTGTACCTCCAAGCTACAGCCTGGTTTTTTTTTTTTTTTTTTTTTTCTTTTTTCTTTCTTGGAGACAGGGTCTCACTAGTTTTCTGAGAGCCTCACTAAGTTGCCATGTCTGGCTCTGAACCTGCAATCCGCCTGTCTCGGCCTCCTAAGTACTGAGATTACAGGCGTGCTCCACCACGCCCAGCTCTCCAGCCCTTTAGAGGGAGCAGAAATAGTCACGTGGCCACACATCACTGCAGGGGACACTGAGAAGTGTGGGTTTTGGCTGGGCGACCACAGACCCAACTATACTGTGGAGGAGTACTGCCCCAGTCACTCGAAGTCTCAGTAACTTGTGCTCTGTGCACCCAGCTGTCCCTGTCCCCGCCCCATCAGCAGTGACTGCAGACACCCCCCATTCCACTGTGCGCCTCCTGAACCCTGGCCTTGTCTGATACTTTTTTTTTTTTGGCAGTACTGGGGATTGAACTCAGGGGCATTCTACCTCTGAGCTACATCCCCAGCCCTATTTTCTATTCTTTATTTTGAAACAGGGTCTCACTAAGTTGCAGAGGGCCTCATTAAGTAACTGAGGCTGGCTGCAAATCTGTGATCCTCCTGTCTCAGCCTCCCAAGTAGTGGGATTACAAGTGTGCGCCACCATGCCCGGCTGATGCAGTTTTTTGTCCTATACCTCTGATGATGCCCTGGTCAGCACTTGCCCAGGGCGTCCTGGCTGCTTCACGCACGTTCGCTCACAAGTCCTCACATTGTGCTGTGAGAGGCATTGCCGTCCCGTAGCACAGATGAGGTCCCCAAGGCTCCCGGAAGGGAAGCCAGACACCCTGGGCCTCCGCTGGCAAGTGGTGGGTCTGCTGAAGATGAATCTTGAGCGCTTGGTTGCTCGGCTGGGCTGCTGGCTTCCCTGGGGCTGCACCCAGCCCCTGGCAGAGGGCCTGGCACGAGGGTGGCGCTGCAGAAGTGCTCCTGTGGCCAAGGTCCCCCTGACATGGCTCTGCCCGTGTCCTAGGCTCTCGGACTGCAATAAAGAGAACACGCTGCACGGTTACGGCACCCCGAAGGGCTCCCTGAAGGCCGTGGAGCAGCGGGCGGGCTCCGAGGTCATCGGCCGGGGCGGCCCTCGGAAGGCGGACGGGCCTCGGCAGTCCCTGGACTACGTGGAGCTCTCCCCGCTCACTCAGAGCTCCCCGCAGCGGGCCCGCGCCCCTGACCGCCTGGCCAAGCAGGAGGAGCTGGAGCGGGACCTGGCCCAGCGCTCCGAGGAGCGGCGCAAGTGGTTTGAGGCCACGGACAGCAAGGCCCCAGAGACGCCCGCCGGCGAGGGCCCGCGCCGGGGCCTGGGCGCCCCCCTGACTGAGGACCAGCAGAGCCGGCTCAGCGAGGAGATCGAGAAGAAGTGGCAGGAGCTGGAGAAGCTGCCCCTGCGGGAGAACAAGCGGGTGCCGCTCACCGCCCTGCTCAACCAAAGCCGAGGCGAGCGCCGGGGACCCTCGAGCGAGAGCCACGAGGCCCTGGAGAAGGAGGTGGGCCTCTCCCCCCACCAGTGCCCCTTCAGCCTCTGCGTGCTTGCCCTGGCGTTTGTCTTGCATACTTAAAGTGATGGGGAGCTCACCCCTGATCTGATTCACGGTCTGATATCTCAGGCTCCTTGTGAACCGGAATCTTCTTCTCGGGACCATGATATTGGTTTTTTGTTGTTTCTTCCTAGTTCTGCCCAAGTAGTGGGATTCCCCTCCCACAGAGAGGGGAAGGGAGAAGTGAAGACTGTACACTAAGGCTTGTCCTAGGTCCACTTTACCTTCATTGACTCAGACAGCGCCCCCTAGCAGTCCCATGATGTCATAGGATAGACCTCATCACACTTTTTTTTTTTTTTTTTTTTGCAGTACTGGGGATGGAACCCAGGGGCATTCTACCCCTGAGCTACAACCCCAGCCCTAATTTTATTTATTTATTTATTTTATTTTATTTGTGGTACTGGGGATTGAACTCAGGGGTTTTCTACCTCTGAACTCTACCCCCAGCCCTATTTTTTACTCTTTATTTTGAAACAGGGTCTCACTAAGTAGCAGAGGGCCTCACTAGGTAGTTGAGGCTGGCCGTGAACCCGGATCCTCCAATCTCAGCCTCTCAAATGCTGGGATTACAAGCGTGCGCCACCACGCCCAGCTTATTCTTTATTTTGAAACAGGGTCTCACTAAGTTGCGGAGGACCTCACTAGGTGGCTGAGGCTGGCCTCGAACCCAGATCATCTGGTCTCAGCCTCCCAAATGCTGGGATTACAAGCGTGCGCCACCACGCCCGGCTCCCAGCCCTAATTTTCATTCTTTATTTTGAAACAGGGTCTCACTAAGTTGCAGAGAGCCTTACTAAGTAGCTGAGGCTGGCTGCGAACCCAGATTCTCTGGTCTCATTCTCCCAAGTAGTGGGATTACAAGCGTACGCCACCCTACCTGGCTTCTCATCACACTTTTTTTTTTTTTTTTTTTTCGGTACTGGGGATTGAACTCAGGGGCATTCTACCTCCGAGCTATACCCCCAGCCCTATTTTTTATTCTTTATTTTGAAACCGAGTCTCACTAAGTTGCGAAGTGCCTCACTAGGTAGCTGAGGCTGGCCGCGAACCCGGATCCTCCGGTCTCAGCCTCCCGAATGCTGGGATTACAAGCGTGCGCCACCACGCCTGGCATCATCACACTTTTAATGATAGCGAAACTGAGGCCCAAAGATGTTTCCCTTTGTGCTAAAGATCTATGCCTGCAGCATGCTGTTCCAAACCCTGTTTAGGTTTCCTGGGCCAAAAGTCTCCCAGGTTGTTGACTTGGCCACCCAGGAAACAGCTGGAATGTCCCCCTGGCCTGCACCTCCACCCTAGGGCTGCTCGCCCTTCTCAGAGCCAAAGCTGTTCCTAAGCTTACCCAGGGGAGCGGGATGTGCATCCTCTGTAGCTGGAAGCCTGAGCTCCTCCCCACCTCCCTCCGGGCGGGCGCCACTCACCTGGTCTCCTCCCCTCACAGGTCCAGTCTCTTCGGGCCCAGCTGGAGGCGTGGCGTCTTCGAGGGGAGGCCCCTCAGAATGCACCCAGATCCCAGGAGGACGGGCACGTGCCCCCAGGCTACATCTCACAGGTATGGCTGAGGAGCTGTTTTGTGGGGTTGGGGCAGGTTTCTGCTTGCTGTGTTATCAGGAAACAGCTAACGTTTTGGGAGCCCTTCCTTGTGCTGGAACCCGTGTGAGGCGTTTGACGTGCATCATCTCATTTAATCTCCCCACAGCTGGTGGGCATGATCACTGTGCCCATTTTACAGACAAGGCCACTGAGCTCTGAGAGGTTATCTGACTTGCCCGCCGAGGTCACCCGGCCTGCAGGTGTCAGAGGTGGGACTTGAGCCTGGGTCCGGCTGACTGCAGAGCCTGTGTGTGAGTCCCCGTGTGACACTCTGCACTTGGACCCCTTCCCCTGCGTACCCTGGGAAAGCGGGGAGCCGGTGGCTCTGGGAGTCACTCCCTAAGTGCAGGGAAAGCCTGCCCGTGGCTGCCAAGGAGGTCTGCAGGACATGCCAGCCTTCAGTGGCCTCTGGGAACTGCCGTCTGCCTAGGACAATGGTTCTCAACTGGGGGTGATTGGGAACCCTCAGAACAGTTGGTTATATCTGGAAACACTTTTTGTTGTCACAACTGGGACAACTAGCTCTCCAGAAAAAAAATGTGTGTGAGCGTGTGTATATACATATTCATTATAAACTTTGTTACTATAAAGGATGTTTAGTATATAGTTTATAAATAAAAAATATGTGATACTTTTTATCATGAATTCCATATAGCAAATGGATCTTTCTCAGGGTATTCTTGGTGACTTTTTCATACTCTTGTATCCATAGGTAATTAACAAATACATGTAGTTCTAACGTGTATATTGGTTGACATTTTTGTTTATACTAATGAATAAGATGAGAAAACCTATAATGAAATTTGGCCAGTGTTGTAACTTCTTTCCTGAACCGGATAATAGTTTTCTATTAAGAATATTTGAGAAGATTTTATTAAGAATATTTCTGCAATTTTTTTTTTTTTTTTGGTTCTGTGTGCAAACTAATGATTATAGATGTGACACACTTTGAAGTTTAATCTACAGTCTTACCATTTTCTCATCTCCTGCTTAGGCCTAGACAATCTGTAAGGCAGTAAACGAAGCCCTGATTCATAGCACTTACCAATTTCCATGGTGTAAACGCTCCCTCTAATAGCCGATGTCAGGCGCTCAGGACCAGGCGCCTGAGGGAGGGGTTGGGAAGAGACTGCACTAGCACACAGGCATAAAGGGGAGTGCATATAACAATAGGATGCAAGCCAGGTGTGGTGACGCATGCTTGTAATCCCAGCATTTGGGAGGCTAAGACTAGAGGATCCGGGTTCTCGGCCAGCCTCAGCTACTTAGTGAGGCCCTCTGCAATTTAGTGAGACCCTGTTTCAAAATAAAGAATAAAAAATAGGGCTGAGAGTGGAGCTCAGAGGTAGAATGCCCCTGGGTTCAATCCCCAATACCACAAAAATAAATAAATAAATAAAATAAAATGCAGTGAAATAATTAGGGAGTGGTACATTTTGAGTATCTATTACCTTTGCTCTTAATGTAATTAACTTAATTGTTAAGTATATAAGTTTAATTTTTGAAAATGGCCTTGTTTAGCAACCATCTCAAAATTCCTAAAAATGTGAGTCAGCTGTCTGCAGTCAGCACGCCATTGCCTGAAGGAGAGAAGAATGCTGGGATCCCAGACCCTGGGAGCAGGACCCTTCTAGAAGCTTCCAGTGGAGGGAGGTCACCATGAGGGGCTTGGGGAAGGCTCCCTGAGGAGCCTGCCAAGTAGTGGCGTGGTGGGCGTTGGCATTGGGGGAGGGGGAGGCCGGTGGGGACCCACTGTGTGGCCTCCGAGGACAAGATCTCCAGTGGCGCAGGCCTTGGGGGCCCGGCCTGCAGCGACATGGGGAAAGTGGTCTTGGCGTGCAGGGGGCTCAGGTTGGGTGAGGCCCAGACGAGGAGCTGGCCGTGGGTGGCAGGGTGTCTGGAGGGAGGAACATCTAGGACTTGGTGGTGGGTCCTAGCAGGGCAGAGGGGAGCCTGCAGGGGCTGCTTCACGAGCAGGGGGCTGTCTAGGGTGAGTGGAGGGTGGAGGAGTCCCCTGAGCAGGCAGGGAGAGCTGGGGCCTGGGCGGGAGGGCCTGCTCAGGGCTCCCTGGGCTTAGGGAGGGGAAGAGAGGGACCAGTGTCGTCAGAGCCTGCCATGCTGGGGCCTCTCCAGGCAGGCAGGGCCCACACCATAGCCTGGCTGCCTGGAGGACCTCAGAGGCCCGCCCAGGACTTCCGGCGCCTCACAAGCCCTAGGAAGCTCCAGGGCCCCTCTGGGTGAGTCCATTCACCTGGAAGCCCAGTAGTTCTGTCCATTTCGCTATTAGAACCTGCTTTAGATTCCACTTGGAAGAACTGGGCGTGGTGACGCACGCTTGTAATCCCAGTACTCGGGAGGCTGAGACCAGGAGGATTGTAGGTTTGCAGCAAGCCTCAGTAACTTAGTGAGGCCCTCTGCAACTTAGTGAGACTCTGCTTCAAAAATAAAGAATAAAATCAGACTGGAGTTGTAGCTTAGAGGTAGGATGCGCTTGGGTTCAATTCCCAGTACCACACACATGAAAAAAAAAAAGATTTCATTTGGAAGAGGTTTCTCCCACTAAAATGAAGTTTGAAAAGCACTGCTCTAATTACAGATAGGGAAACTGAGGCCCAGAAAAGAGTCTGACCTTTGAGCTGTAGGCAGACCTGGATCAGGCTTCTTGGTCCCCAGGTGCCCCAGGGGTGCTCCAGAGACTGTCAGCACTTCGTCCTGTGAGTTTGGAATGGGCAGAGGGAGCAGTTGGAATTGGGGGTGGGAGACGGGAGTCAGGCAGAGGGCGTCAGAGGCGCTGTCGTGTGGCCCCCTGACGCACAGGACGAGGAGGCTGGGAACTCAGCAAGGGTGACAACTGGGGGGTGTCCCTCTTGTGGGTGGAGCTGGGGGGCCTGCCACCGAGGACAGCTGTTGAGGGGCCTGAGGCGTCAGGGCCTAATGCAGTGAGGACACCAGCATTTCTCTGTCCACCTCCATGCCCATGTCAGAGATACAGCCAGAATCAGGACACCTTGGGCCACTCAGGAAGGTAGGTCGAGGCAGCACTGCGATTTCTAGAAGCCCTCCTCATGGGCTGGTTCCCACTCCCGCCTTCACCCCGGTACCCCCATCACCTGCATCTGCCTGTCTGCTCTGGCCCTTTAAGAACTCGGGCCTCAGCCCCCCATTGCAGGCTCAGCCCAGGCGGCACTGGCGGGCTTGCAGTGCTGGGCACAGCAGCTCCTTTGCCAGGAGCCTCGGGCTGGTCTTGTGAGCCTGAAGCTCGGGGCGGGGGCTAGTTCAGATTCACTCCACGAGGGACCCGTTCTGTGGGGCTCCAAAGCCGTGTTCTCTTGTCCTTTGTGGGGGACATTCAGAGGACGGAGGTCCAGAGGGACAGACGTTCCCCCTCACACACCCAGCACGCGTGGACCCAGGAGACCCTGGCTCCTTCCAGACAGCCCTGCGTGGGCCCAGGTGTGCCGAGGAGAGGTGGAGTGGTGCCCTGTTGGCGGGAGGGATTCAGTCCCTTTTCTGGCCTTCTGAGCCTCAGTTTCTTCCTGGCTCTTCCCCTGCCCTCTCTAATGACCTTAAGCTGTTTTGTTTTGTTTTGGTACTGAGATTTGGACCTAGGGGCATTCTACCTCCAAGCTACACTCCCAGCACCTTTTATTTTTTATTTTAATTCAGGGTCTCAGTAGTTGCTGAAGGTCTTGCTGAGTTTCTGCAGCTAGCCCTGAGCCTGCAATTCTCCTGTCTCAGCCCCCAACTACTGGGATTTTAGGCATGTGCTACTGTGACCAGCATTTTTTTATTATTGTTATTATTATATAAGAAATAAAAGCCAAGCATGGTGATGTACACTTGTGATCTCAGTACTTGGGAGGCTGAGACAGAAGGATTGCAGGTTCAAGGACAGCCTCAGCAAGTAGTGAGACTCGCATCAACCTAGCCAGACCCTGTTTCCAAATAAAAATAAAATAGAGCTGGGGGTGTAGCTTGGAGGTAGAATGCCCCTGGGCTCAATCTTCATTGCCACAAAAAAAAAAAAAAAAAAAAATTCAGC
>PVLC010014843.1:0-13746 GCA_004027655.1 Graphiurus murinus
ATTCTGGGTTTTGATCCATTTTGCCACCCTGTGCCTTTTTATTGGGGAATTGAGACCATTTATATTCAGTGTGATTATTGAGAGATGATTTTTAATTCCTAACATTTTGAGTTTTGACTTCTGTTTGCAGTAGTGTTTGTTCTTCTTTGCTTAGCTGTTTGCTTCCTGGAAGTTATTGTTTCTCTGGTTCTGACGTTTTACTCATTAGTTCTTCTTTGTAGTTAATCTCTTTAAGCAGTTTCTCTAGTGGTGGTTTGGAAGACAAAAATTCCTTCAGTTTCTGTTTATCATGGAAGGTTTTTATATCCCCATCAATTTTAAGAGAGAGCTTTGCTGGGTATGAGAATCTTGGCTGCAAGTTATTTTCTTTCAGAGTTTGGAATATGTTACTCCAGCCTCTCCTGGCTTTTATGACTTGATTCGGGAGGTCTGGAGTGATTCTGATGGTAAACTCTTTATTGTTGTTTCTATCTCTTTGATTGTTATTGGTCGGTTTAAGTTTTCTATATCTTCTTGACTCAATTTAGGGAGGTTATATGTGTCTAGAAATTTGTCAATTTCTTCTAGATTTTCCATTTTGTTGGAGTATAGTTTTTCAAAATAGTTTCTGACTATCCTCTGTATTTCCATACTGTCGGTGGTAATATCACCTTTTTCATCTCTTTTTTGGTAATTTGGGTTGATTCTTTCATTTGGTTAGGTTGGCCAATGGGTTTTTCAAGAAACCAACTTTTGGTTTTGTTGATTTTCTGTATTTTTTTTTTTTACTCTCTATTTCATTCATTTCTGCTCTGGTGACTCCATAGCTCAGATGTTAGTGCGCCAGACCTTCACAATTTCTGCTCTGATTTTCATAATTTCCTGTCTTCTACTGGCTTTGGGGTTAGACTGTTCTAGTTTTTCAAGGGCTTTGAGCTGTGTCATTAGGTTGTTTATTTGGTGATTTTCTATTCTTCTTATGTGGGCACTCAGTGCTATAAATTTTCCTCTTAGTACTGCCTTCAAGGTGTCCCAGCGGTTTTGATATATTGTGTCTCTGTTTTCATTGGTTTCTAGGATTTTTTTAATTTCTCCCCTTACTTCTTCTATGACCCAATCTTCATTCAGCAATGTGGTGTTTAGTCTCCATGTGTTTACACGGTTACTTTGGGTCTTCTTGGAGTTTATTTCTAGTTTCACTCCATTGTGGTCTGAGAAGATGCAGGGAATTATGTTACATTTTTTTAATTTGCCAGTGCTCGCTTTGTGACCCAGAATGTGGTCTATTTTGGAGAAGATTCCATGTGCAGCTGAGAAAAATGTGAATTCAGCTGTAGTTGGGTGAAAGAGTCTATATATGTCTAATAGGTCCATTTGGTTTATGGTATTCTTTAGGTCTGAGGCATCTCTACTGACTTTTTGTTTAGATGAACGATCTAGAGATGTAAGAAGAGTATTGAAGTCTCCTAGTATTAGTGTATTGGGATCTATGTGTGTCTTTATATCATACAGAATTTGTTTTATGAAAGTGGCTGCATCTACGGTTGGGGTATAGATGTTGATAATTGTTATTTCCTCTTGCTGGATTTTCCTTTTACTACTACATTAATTACTAGTAAAAAAATGGCCTGCTTTGTCTCTTCTGATAAGGTTAGGCTTGAAGTCTAATTCATCTGATATCATGAAGTCTAATTCATCTGATATCATGGACTCCCTTCTTGTCTTTGGGTTCCATTGGCATGTATTACCTTACTCCAGTCCTTCACCTTTAGTTTGTGGGAATCTTTGCTTGTAAGATGTGTTTCTTGTAGGCAGCATATAGATTGATTCTTGATTTTGATCCATTTTGCCACCTTGTGCCTTTTTATTGGGGAATTGAGACCATTTATATTCAGTGTGATTATTGAGAGATGATTTTTAATTCCTAACATTTTCATTTTTGACTTCTGTTTGTGGTAGTGTTTATTCTTCTTTGCTTAGTTGTTTGCTTCCTGGAAATTATTGTTTCTCTGGTTCTGACATTTACTCGTTAGTTCTTCTTTGTAGTTAATCTGTTTGAATATTTTCTCTAGTGCTGGTTTGGAAGACATAAATGTTTTCAGTTTCTGTTTGTCATGGAAGGTTTTTATATCCCGATCAATTTTTTTTTTTTTTTTTTTTTCGGTACTGGGGATTGAACTCAGGGGCATTCTACCTCCAAGCTATACCCACAGCCCTATTTTTTATTCTTTATTTTGAAACCGAGTCTCACTAAGTTGCAGAGTGCCTCACTAGGTAGCTGAGGCTGGCCATGAACCCAGATCCTCCGGTCTCAGCCTCCCGAATGCTGGGATTACAAGCGTGTGCCACCACGCCCAGCTTATCCCTGTCAATTTTAAGAGAGAGTTTTGCTGAGTATGAGAATCTTGATTGCAAGTTATTTTCTTTCAGAGTTTGGAATATGTTACTCCAGCCTCTCCTGGCTTTCATGACTTGATTTGGGAGGTCTGGAGTGATTCTAATTGGTTTGACTCTAAGTGTCACTTGGCCTTTTACTTTTGTTGCCTTTAAAATTCTCTCCTTAGCCTCTACATTAATCAACTTGATTATTATGTGGCGTGGTGAACCTCTTCTTTGGTCTTTTCTTGAGGGAGTTCTGTATGTTTCCTGAACCTGTGTGTCATCTTCTCTGTGTTTGGAAAAGTCTCTGATATTACTTCTTTGAAGAGATTGTTTGTTCCATGAGTTTCAACTTCTAATCCCTCTTCTATGCCTATTATTCTTAGGTTAGCTCTTTTAAAATTGGCCCAGATCTCTTCGATGTCCAATTCATACTGCCTTTTTTTTTTTCTAAGTTATGTACTATAGATTCATTTTTGGTGTGGTCATCTTCTAAGAGTGATATTCTATTTTCCATGTGATCTAATCTGCTCTTTGTAGTTTGTATTGATGCCTTCATTTTGGTTATTTCATCTTTCACTTCCTTCAATACTTCTGTTTGGTTCCTTTTCAGGTCATCTAATTCTTTGTTTATTTGTTCCTTTATTTCTTTCCAGCTCTCCCAGCATTCTTTCTGAAAATTCTGTATTATTTCTAGTATTAAAGCTCTGAATTGTTCTTCTGGTAGTCTCTGCCATTCTAGATTGGTGAGATCTGTTATTGAGGGGTTGTGGTAGCTAATTGTTTCTTTGTTATTTTTCCTTCCCATGGTTCCCCTGTTCTTAAATTTATATCATTGCTGCTCTTGCAAGTTTTCTCGTCCAATCTCTGCAGGGGGGTTTAGAGGTGTCTGATGGTATATACAGGGACAGGTGTGTTCAGTGATAAAGGTTGGGTGAGAGGTCACAGTGATCAATGCAGGAATAGGGTAAAGAAGAGGGTATGTTCCAGCGGAATAATAGGTTGAGTGTGTTGAGGTGATATATTATAAAGATTAGAGATGGTAGATATGTCGGGAGATTCTGGTAGTCAATATAGAGTTTTGAGTGTGGTAGTATGAGATGGTCTTGATATGAGACAGGAAAAAAAGAAAAGAGAGGAGGTAAGAGGAGAGGAATATAGAGGGGAAAGAGGGGGGAAAGCTTGTAAAAGGGATAAGGAGGAGATTCAACAAGCTAAGCAAGTAATAAAGCAACCAATTATCCAAACAAACATAAATAAATCTAGGCAATACAAAACGAAAACAGAATAAAAACAGATAAAACATAACACCAAAAAATAAACAAACAAAAAAGTAACAAAAACAACAACAAAAAAAGCAAAAAACAAAACAAAAAAAACCCCCAAAACCAAAATAACAACAACAAGAAACAAATATAAAAACCCTGCTAGTTCATAAGTACCGAGCTTAAATTTTTGAGTGTGTCTCTGGCATTTCTATTTGCCCTATCAGTGCAAGCAGGGGGTTCAGCTGATGCCTCTCCCGCTGCAAGTTTGTGCCTCTGAGCTCTTCACAGGGACTGTCTTTGTCTCTCACCCTGCCTTTGTTGGTGGCAGGAGTGCAGTCTAAATGCTGGGCATTTTCAAATGCCCTATGTGCACTGAGTTCTTCCTGCACTTCTCTTCCTATCTAAATGCTAGAAAGGAGGGTGACTGAATCTGTCTTTTGTATATGGACCCCATACCCCGGGGGTGCAATCTAACTTATGGATCCCTGCTGCTCGGAATTCTATTGTTGCTTGTTCCACTTCTGGTTACTGGGGGCACAGGAGGATAAAGGAGCGGGTTCACGGCGGCCGCCACCGGCTCCCTTGTTTTCCCTGGGATCTGTGCCACTCTGCTCCTCCTTCCGTCCATCTAGAAACTGAGTTTGCGGCCATCCTGGTGCAAGCTCTGCTCTGCGGTTGGTCCTTCCGCCTCTGGAGAAGTGCGCTGGGGTGGTCCCACTGGAGCTTATGCTGATCGTCCCATGCATTCCGGTCACTGTGGATGGTGCGGGGATCCCTGCCTGGGTAGGGTGTGGAGTCCTGGATGTGCTCACCCCACGCCTGGTCAGGTCGCTGGTGTTTGTAGATCCCGGTGTCTGGCCGGCCACCACAGCTCCAGGTCCTGGCTCCATGGTCCAGCTCCACGGCCTGGCACCGAGCTCTAAGCCACCGTGCGGTGGCCTCCTTTGCTCTCCCTGATCAGCTCTCTGGGTCTTCTTTAGTTGAGGTTCAAATTTCACTTTTTTTGTTGCTTTTTTCCTTCTGTTAAGAAGCTGATTATGGCAAATTTGATTCGAAATCACAGCATCTGGGGAAAGGTGTTTCACTCAGATGCCATCTTCAGTTATTATTTCTTAAATACTTAGTAAAGTGCCTGGCACATAACTTTGTGAAATAAAAAACCTTCTGTAGAGAGTACTCGGTGCATAGTAAGCTAACAATAAGTGTTATCATTGTTTGGTGTAAATGAGGGTGGATGATGGTAATTAAAAGTAAGAGAGTGTTGGCAGAAAAGAGTGGATTTCCAAAAAAGTTGGGGCCATGATATAAAAGAAATATTGTTATAGAGTTGAGATTCTCATCTCTAGGTAGTTGTGACCCAAGAGGTTTTGAAGTAAGAGATTGATAATAGACAAAGTTTAAGAGAGGTTGATATGGCAACAATGGGGAAAACTGAAGTGGGGAGAAGCTACTGAAAGACCCTGACACCAAGAAGTAGGAAATGCATTTTCGTCTTGTGTGTGTGTTGGGGGGGCAAACCCAGGTGCTTTCTACCTCCAAACTACATCCCCAGACCTATTTTATTTTTATTTTTAAACAGTCTTGCTAGGTGATGAGAGTCTCACTACTTGCTGAGGCTGTCCTTGAACCTGTGGTTCTCCTATCTCAGCCTTTCAAGTACTAGGATTACAAGCATGTGCCATCACATTTAGCTTCATTTTGATCTTTTAACTGTAATAAATAACAAAAGTTTTGCAGTTACTTCAGGGATGCTTACTTAGAGTGGATTTATAGGGCCCAGTGCAGGTACATTTGGAATTGCTTTTTGGCCTACTTACTCCAAGAATGTGACAAACTGCTTGAAGAAGTTGTTTTCTTGATGGTTAGAAGGTTGAGAAGTTCATACTCTGTTTTTTTTTTTTTATTTCCCCAGAGTCTATTTATATAAGATTCAGGTTAAATGCTGATGGATGGGTTAGGTTGTTTTTTTTTTTTACTTTGTAGTATGCTACTCTTTGGAATATTACCCATAGAAAAAGAATAAGAAGATCATTTAGAATGTTATATAAGGAAAGCAAATTCACATTTTTGTTGGTACGGTATTTGTAATTTTTATTCTAGAATATCCAAAGCAAAAAACAAAAACAAAAACACACTCATATGTTGACAGCATATCCACAATATTGGAACTTTTTCACACATTCTGACCTTATAAATTTTTCAAAATCATACATATATATAGTGCCATACATATATGTAGAATAAGATTGCTAAGCCTATGCCTCTGTTAGGACATACAGAAGTTACAAATGTGATGAACCATAATTACTCTCAAGTTTCAAAACAAAAAATAAAACTTATTGAATATTCTCATGCTATTATTAAGATCAGTGTCAGTAGGAAAAGCTTCCTAAAAAAAGTGTGAGTTATCTTGACAGAGAAACAATTATAGGGTTTCCCATTTAATTTTTAAGTCTTTTCTCCATTCTTTTTTTAATTGTTAAATGAGCACAAATGAAAAAATTTCCCTAAGAAGTGAGATTTAAAGTTTTTTTTTAAAAAGTGTACTATATAATTTTAACTTTTAAAATTTATAATTCGAGTTACAGAAGAGCAAATGTCTAATACAGAAAAGTAAAGAATAAAAATCTCTTTTCCATCCTCAATCCCTTTAACAAAAATTATGTATTTAGTGTATGTTGTTATAGACAGTTTTCAAATATATATGAATAACAAAGTATACAATTTGGAATGTTGCAGGCAACAAATGAATGTGTTCTGAATTAGACAACTAAGTATGTGTAAAAGTCCAGGCATACTATCCAAATTTGTAAATCTCTGACATGAATTAGCATAAATGTGATCCTTGGAAACCGTATTAGGTACTCTTAGTGAAGCACCATTTTCCACATTTTTGTTTTGTTTTTACTTCCTTAATCTCATAAAAGACACTTCAATATAGTCAGGGAGAATCAGGATTTGGAGTCTGAATACCTGGGTTCAAACTGTACCAGCACAGTGGCACATACCTGTAATCACAGCTACTGGAGAGGTGAGGCAGGACAATAGCAAATTCTGGCCTATCCTGGGCACCATAGCAAGACCTGTCTCAAAACAAGAAATAAAAAAGGCTGGAAATGTAGCTCAGTGGTAGAGCACCCCTGAGTTCAATTCCCAGTACCATAAACAAATATCTGGCTGTATACGCTTGGGCAAACTCTGTGTGTGTGTGTGTGTGTGTGTGTGTGTGTGTGTGTGTGTGTGTGTGTGTGTGTTTATTGGAGATTGAACCCAGAAGCATTCTACCTTTGAGCTACACTCCCAGCCCAACTTTATTTCTTATTTGGAAGCAGGGTCTCACTAGGTTGATAAGTCTCACTACTTGCTGAGGCTGTGCTGGAATCTGTGATCCTCTAATCTCTTGCCAAGTACTGGAATTATAAGTGTGTGCCACCACGCCTGACTGGGCAAACTCTTTTAATCTGAGAGTTTTGGAATTTCCTTTCTAAAAATGAAGGTGTTCATACTTCAGAAAGATAATGATGTTGATAATTTTTATCTGTTTTTTTTTTTTTTTCCTTTTCATTATGCAAGAGGGTTAGCTAGCTTTTTAAAGGAACCAGTTTTTGGATTCATTGATTTTTCTCTTTTTCATATACTTAGGTTCTTATCTTTCTTGTTTCCATTTCTTGCATTTGAGAGTTTTGCTTGTTTTTCTAGTACCTTAAAGTGGAGTCTTCTATCATTAATTTGAGACTTTTCTTCTTTTCTAATATAGGCATTTAATGGTATAAACTTTCTTCTAGACAATGCTTTAACTATGCCCCCCAAATTGAATATGTTGTGTTCATTTTTATTCAATTTAAATTATTTCCTAGTTTCTTTTGTGGTCTTTATTTCATCATTTTCTTGTTTGGAAGACTGTTACTAAATTTTCAAATATTTGATGACTTTCTAGATATCTTTGTCTGCTAGGTGAGAGAAACCATATGAAGTACAATGGAGAATAGACAATAAAAAATATGTTATAGTCCCTGAGTAAGAAGAACCTAACTTTTATATTTCATTTTAATTCAGTCTGGCATTATAACTTAATATGAAGCATGAGCTGAACTTACTCAGAAGGGTCAAACTTTTGAAGGAAAGATGGTTTATATTCCAAAAGATGTAATCAAGATTGGAGGTTTTTGTTTAAAAAAATGAATCCTGTAATCACGACCATCAAAATTATTCCTCATTATCTCAATTTAAGCTCTATTTTTCTGTTTAAGCCCTATTATGGTAATTGTGGGTGTCAGTTTCAATGGATTGAGGGATGCCCAGAGAATTGGTAAAGTATTACATCTATGTGCCTCATGAGGGTATTTCTGGAGACTGGCATGTGGATCATGAACTGAATGGAGAAGACCCATTCAGGCACCATTTAGCCTAGAGGGAACCATTCAAATTGGAGGGAACAGAATAGCAGAAAAAAGGGAAAACTCTCTCTGCTTCTTTCTCCTTGAGTAGGATGTCTTTTCTTCAGGCTATCGGTTCTTTTACCTTTAGTCTCTGGGCTTGCATTAGTGTCCCTCAGAGGTTCCTGGGCCTCCAGCCTTGGAGCAGGGACTATACTATCATTCTCCCTCGTACTGAGGCTTCCAACTTCTTAGATTCAGTTATTGCTACTGTCTTCTGTTGCTTTCCAACTTGCAGTTGGCCATCATGGAACTTTTTGTCTTCATGATCCTCTGACCCAATTTCCTAACAAATCTATATCTATATCTCTCTATATATACGTATATATGGATATATACATATATGTATTTACATTACCCCCCCATCTTCTATTGGTTCTGATTATTTGGCAAACCATGATTCATACAAGTCCTACTAAGTGTTGCAACTTTATTCTGTTTTTGGACTTTTCTTGCCAGTAGAACAGTTTCTACGGTATCGAAGGAGGCTTTCCCTCAAGAGTAGTTGCTACTCAGTGACTCCAGCACCAGTGCTATTGAAAATACCTCTTCAATTTGCTCCTCTGTTCTCTTTCTTTGAATCTAGGATGCTAAATGCATCTATCTGAGATATGATCACTTCAACCCTTGTCTATCTTTTAGTTCTGGACTTAAGTGTTTGATCTTAATTCCTCCTATAGTACAATATGACTTTTGAATTTATAATTTTTTCCAAGGTCTCTGGAAGTGTAAAGTGTAAAGCTTACCAGTGTCAGTAGCAGGGGAAATTGTAATTCCCATGATTTTATAGGTGATGGCTTAAGTTCTAGAGTTGTGCTAAAATGTTTGAGCAGATTTGTAACCTCCACCCTAACTCCAGAAATTCTTATTCCATATGATGAGAGGCCTTCTTCCCTAAATTTATAAGCCTTTAAATATAGTTTTATAACTTTTTGCTTCATTTCTTTTTAAGCTGTATCATTAGGTACATTCTCATTTAGGACCGCTATGTCCTCTTGAAGAATTGACCCAATTAAAATGATAAAACTGATTTTTGTCTCTAGTTATATTCTCTGTTCTGAAATCTATTTTGTCTCTTAGTAATACAACTGTTCTTTTGATTTAGCTTTGCATGGTATATCTCATCTGTGGTTTTGTATTTAACTTTCTTTCTTTCTCAAAAGCAGCATAGCTGAGTATTGCTTTTTGTTTAATCCTAATAATCTCTATCTTTAACTGAGGTGTTTAGACCTTTTTTTTTTTTTTTTTTTTGCGGTACTGGGGTTTGAACCCAGGGGCATCCTACCTCCGAGCTACATCCCCAGCCCTATTATTTAGTCTTTATTGTTTGAAACAGGGTCTCACTAAGTTGTGGAGGGCCTCTCTAAGTAGCTGAGGCTGGCCATGAACCCGTGATCCTCCTGTCTCAGCCTCCTAAGTACTGGGATTACAAGTGTGCGCCACCATGCCTGGCTAGATCATTTTAATTTATGTAATAATTGAAATTATTGTGTTTAGCTGGGCGTGGTATATTATCTACTATTTTTATCAACACATATTAATTGTATGTATTAAAGGGGTTCAGCATGATTTTCCATACATGTATACAGTATACAGCATGCTCTGATCTTTTTCTTTTTCCTTCTCTTTCCTTGTTCCTCCTTTCTTTGTGATTGTTTCCTTCTCTCTCCTCATTCTTCCTTTCTTTGTGATTGTTATAAAGCAGGATTGGCATATGTTTTCCATAAAGGACCAGATAGTGAATGGTTTAGATGGTATAGATTATAAAGTCTTTTTTTTTTTTTTTTTTTTTTGGTGGTACTGGGGATTGAATGTGGGGATTGAACTAGCCTAATTTTTATTATCTATTTATTTGTTTGTTTATTTTTTTGTGGTACGGGGGATTGAACCCGGAGGCATTCTACCTTCAAGCTATGCCCCCAGACCAATTTTATTTCTTATTTGGAAACAGGGTCTTGCTAGGTTGACAAGAATCTTACTTTTTTTTTTTTGCGATACTGGGGATTGAACCCAGGGCATTCTACCTCCGAGCTATACTCCCAGCCCTATTTTTTTTTTTTTATTCTTTATTTTGAAACAGGGTCTCACTAAGTTGCAGAGGGCCTCACTAGATAGCTGAGGCTGGCCGCGAACCCAGATCCTCCAGTCTCAGCCTCCCAAATGCTGGCATTACAAGCATGTGCCACCACGCCCGGCTGATTATAAAGTTTTGCTACCACTACTGTTATAGTGCAAAAGCAGCCAGAGACAATACATGAATGGATGATCCAGGCAAGGTGAGGCAGTCCTGGTAATCCTAGCTACTCAGGAGGCTGAGGCAGGAGGATTGCAAGTTCAAGGTCAGCCTGGACAATTAAGCATGACCCTGTCTCAAAATAAACTTAAAAGAAAAGAAAAAAGAAAGGCTGGGGATGTAACTTGGTGGTAGAGTGCTTGCCTCGGATGCACAAGACCCTGGATTCGATCCACAGCACTGCTTAAATAAATAATAATGAAATTAGTGTGGCTATGTCTCAGTAAAAGTTTATGGACACTGAAATTTGAATTCTGTGTAATTTCATGTATCATAAAATATCATTCTTCCTTTGATTCCTTTCAATCATTTAAAAATGTAGAAACTAATCTTTGGTCAGGGCTTAACAAATAGAAGTTTGGATTTGACCTGTGGGCCATAGCTTGCTAGTCCCTGCTCTAGGATTTGTAGTATACATCTTGAACTTCTCATGAACCACCTTCACATGTTATATAACTTCCCATATTTGTAATAACTTTACAACAATATCCTTTTATTTCCCTTTTTCTGTTCCTTGTGCTATTATTGTTATACATTTTATGCTATACAGTCTGTAAACCACTAAGTACATTATTATTGTTACTTTTGCTTTAAATGGTCAATTGTATTTTTTTTTTTTTTTTTTTTTTGCGGTACTGGGGATTGAACTCAGGGGCATTCTACCTCCGAGCTATACCCCCAACCCTATTTTTTATTCTTTATTTTGAAACCGAGTCTCACTAAGTTGCAGAGTGCCTCACTAGGTAGCTGAGGCTGGCCGCGAACCAGGATCCTCCGGTCTCAGCCTCCCGAATGCTGGGATTACAAGCATGCGCCACCACGCCCGGCTGGTCAATTGTATTTTAAAGAAATTCTACAAAGAGCCATTTCTGGTGCACCTCGTTCCTTTGTTGTGTTAGCTCAAGTTTCTTCTTTCTAACTCCTTACCTTGCTTCTTTCTTTCCTCTTTTGCCTTGTTTGTAGCTTAATGTTTTAGTGCAGTGCAATGCCAATGCTGTGAACATGCCACCTGATGCTTTTATATCTCTACTTTTGTTTCCCTTTTCTTTAAAAAAAAAAAAACTTGAGGCTGTCATGAATTTGTTTTGATATATAGTGAGAGTATTTTACCATTTTATATCATAAATCAAGAGAAACCGAAGATTCACAAGTAAATCATACTCCATAGTATAGTTATGAGTAATCATGTTTCACAAAGGTAATTGAGACAAATTACATCTTTGTTCTTCAGATTATTATTATTATTATTATTATTATTATTATTATTATTATTATTATTATTATTTGGTACTGGGGATTGAACCCAGAGGCATTCTACCTTTGAGCTCTACCCCCAGCCTAATTTTATTTCTTATTTGGAAACAGGGTCTCGCTAGATTGATGAGAGTCTCACTACGTGCTGAGGATGTCCTTGAACCTGCAATCCTCCTGTCTCAGCCTCCCAAGTACAGGGATTACAGACATGCACCACCATGCCCAGCTCTTCAGATTATTTTACTTGAAATACTTTATAAATTGGAATCCAGCTTGTGTGACTAAATTATTACTAAACTTAGCAGTAAATTTACTGATTTTAGTATACTAATTTATTAGAAAAATAACTGACTCTTCTGAAAATATTTATTAAAATATAGGAAAGGCTTTTTTTTTTATAGGTACAAGTGCCCAAAAGTAATATATGCCATGCTATAATTGTGGTTGATTGTAATATATTTTTAGAGAAAAGTGACAGCATTCAGATTAAATGCCAGAAAGAAAGCATCACATTTTAAACACTTGATATTCCAATTGATTCTTCATGTTCTACAATTAGAAGATAATTTCACATGTTTAGTTTTCCATCTATTCCTGGAGATTTGTATTGAAATTCTTTTTTTATCATTAGAAATTATGATTCTCTATGGGGCCTTTTCAGCCTTATGTACTGATTTTGGAACCAAATCTGTATTCCATCTTCCTCTAGATTCAGTTTTTGAGCCAAGTCTTCTCTGATATCAATGCGAGAATGGCAGTTTACTTTAAAGACATTTTCTAACACTTCAGTTTGGTTTTGGATAAAAGTAGTTTTTGGTCTTTGTCCTCTATTCCAGTTCAACTTTCTTTTCGACGAATAGTCTTTCTGGCCAGACATAGTGGCACATGCCTGTAATTTCAGTACTTGGGAGGATAAGATAGGAGAACCACCGGTTCAAGGCTACCTTCAGCAGTTTAGTGAGACCCTCAGCAATTTTAGCAAAACCCCATTTCAAAATAAAAAAGAGGGTTGGGGATGTAGCTCGGAAGTAGAGTTCCCCTGGATTCAATCCTCAGTACAAAAAAAAAAATTAAAAATTAAATGAAGAAGACAGTCTTTCTGAAGCTGAAAAATAATTTTCAGCCAGGTGTGGTGGTACATGCCTATAATCCCAACAAGTCAGGAAGCTAAGGCAGGAGGATTGCAAGTTTGAAGCCAGCCTGGGCAACTTAGCAAGATCCTGTCTCCTGTCTCAGGATAATAAATAAAAAGGGTTGGGGAAGAGCTCAGTGGTAGAGCACCTCTGGGTTCAATCCCCAGTCTCCCCCACACACATAATTTTCATATTTCAAAGCTCTTCTGGCATTGGGTGATCTACCCTGCAAGGAAATGTGATTCCATTGGGAAGACTCAAAATCTGGAGACACAGGCTACCGTCTTTCTTTGAGGAGCTGCAAATGTCAACCCAATACAAGTGGGTATCATTGATGGAATAATCTTTCTTCTGGTCCAGTCCTAAGGTGCTCTCACTTGAAAAGGAACAGAGTGAAGCTTTGCTTTCTCCAAACCAAGCACATGGGAAACATCTTCAGCCTCGAGTTTTCCTTTAATATTCTAGGCATGTTTTCTACTGATGGATTCTGTCAGCTTTTGTCTAAAATTGGCTATTTTGCTTTCAGTTTTGAAAAATATTTTCACCAGATACCAAATTTTAGGTTGACTTTTTTTCTTTTTCACATTTTTTTATTATTTGTTTGTTTGTTTATTTTTGTGGTACTAGGAATGGAACCCAGGGGCATTCTATCTGCAAGCTACACCCTCACCCCTATTTCATTTATTTTTGAAACAAGGTCTCATTAAGTTGTGGAGGACCTCACTATGTCGCTGAGACTGGCTTTTAAACTTAGATCCTCCTGTCTCAGCCTCCCAAGGACTGGGATTAAAAGCATGTACCAATTTAGATCCTTTGCCCATTTTTTGATTGGGATATTTGCTTTCTTAGTTGCAATTTTCTTGAGTTCTTTGTATATCCTAGATATTAGACCTCTATCTGAAGTGTAACTGGCAAAAATTTTCTCCCACTCTGTAGGCTCTCGGTTGAGGTTCTTGATAGTTTCCTTTGCTGCACAGAAGCTCTTCAGTTTAATGCAATCCCAC
>PVLC010014843.1:13846-29802 GCA_004027655.1 Graphiurus murinus
GTGTTCAAGTGTTGGTCCTATGCCCTCTTCAAGTAGCTGCAATGTCTCTGGTCTGACTTCCAGGTCCTTGATCCACCTTGAGTTGACTCTTGTGCAGGGTGAGAAAGTGGGGTTTATTTCCATTTTCCTGCATATGGTTAACCAGTTTTGCCAACACCATTTGTTAAAGAGGCTATCCTTTTTCCAGTGTATACTTTTGACTCCTTTGTCAAAAATCAGTTGACTGTAAGTCTGTGGGTCTGTTTCTGAGTCTTCTATTCTGCTCCATTGGTCTATGTGTCTGTTTTTGTGCCAATACCATGCTGTTTTTATTACTGTGGCTTTGTAGTAGAGTTTGAAGTCAGGTATTGTGATGCCTCCTGCATGATTTTTATTGCTAAGAACAAAGAAGAAATACAAATGGCCAATAAATGTATGAGGAAATGTTCCACATCATTGGCAATCAGGGAGATGCAAATCAAAACTACCCTGAGATTTCACCTAAGTCCAGTCAGAATGGCAATCATAAAAAACACGAACAACAACACCTACTGGCGAGGGTGTGGAGAAGTGGGAACCCTAATACATTGTTGGTGGGAGTGCAAACTTGTGCAACCACTGTGGAAAACAGTATGGAGGATCCTCAGACGAATGGGAGTGAACCTACCATATGACCCAGCAATTCTACTACTGGGTATATACCCGAAAGAATGGAAACCAAACTATCAGACCGATGCATGTGTATCTATGTTTATAGCGGCTCAATTCACAATAGCCAAACTATGGAAGCAGCCAAGATGTCCATCCACAGATGAATGGATTACAAAACTATGGAATATATACACAATGGAATTTTACTCAGCCATAAAGAAGAACAAAATCATGTTCTTTTCAGGGAAATGGATGCAACTGGAAAATATTATGTTAAGGGAGATTAGCCAGTCACAAAGAGCAAAGAAGCATATGTTCTCCCTAATATGCGGATGTTAGGGAGAAGATGGGACATAAGAGGGTCCCCAGACAAAAAAGTAGAGACCCTCGATAAACAAAGAAGTTGATTTAACCGAAGGGAATGGATGAGGGGTGGGGGGGAGAGCATCCTAAGGCACATGATGTACTTACACAATTATATCAAGATCACTCACTGAACTGAACTTGAGAGGGAGGGAGGGCGAGGGAACGGGGTGGGAATTGGGGAAAGGGTCAGATGAGAAATGTGTGCACATTTGTCTTTGTCAATTTGTACCTAACAAAAATGTATATATACAAGGCACGAATTATTACAATAAATAAAAAAAAAAAAGCATGTGCCAGATGGGCGCGGTGGCTCACGCTTGTAATCTCAGTCCTTGGGAGGCTGAGACAGGAGAATCACAGGTTTACAACTAGCCTCAGCTACTTAGTGAGACCCTCCACAACTTCCTGAGACCCTGTTTCAAAATAAAGAATAAAAAAATAGGACTAGGGGTGTAGCTCAGAGGTAAAATGCGCCTGAGTTCCATCCCCAGTACCACAAACAAAACAAAAACAAAAACAAAAAAAGCAAGAAACAAAAAACATGTGCCACCACACCAACTTTTTCACATTTTAAAGATACCATTCAGTTGTCTTCAGCTTTTTTTTTTTTCAGTTTAATTTCCTCATTATATTCAACTTATACACTTTTTTTATTGTGGGAGAATATACATAACATAATTTCCCATTTTAACCATGTTTGTGTCCAGTGGCATTAAGTACATTCTACATTCACATTGTTGAGTGGCTATCACAATCATCTATCTCCTATTTTTTTATGATCTCAAACTGAGACTCTGTACCTGTGAAACAATAACTCCGCAGTACCTTCTCCCTCGGCCCCCTGCTTTCTACATTCTATCTCAATGAATTTGACTACTCTAGGTAACTATGTTGAATTTGACTATGCTAGGTACCTGTGTAAGTGGAAATTATTCAGTATTCATCCTTTTCTGTCTGGCCTATTTCACTTAGCATAGTCTTTACTAGGTTTACCCATAGTGTATCATGTGACAGGATTTCCTTCCTTTTTAAGACTGAATCATATTTCCATTGTATGTGTGTGCGCCACATTTTATTTATCCATTCATCTGTTGCTGGACACATGGGTTGTTTCCCCCTTTTGGTTAATTGTTAACACTGATGCGCAAATAGCTCTTTTAGTTCCAGCATTCACTTTTTTGGAGTATATAACCAGAAGTGGAGTTGCTAGAGAATGCTTTCAACTTTTTAATGAAAAGTAAATGGTAAGTCTGTTTCTTTTTTGTTTCTGTGGTGCTAAGGATTCAACCCAGGGCCTCAGGTATGCTAGAGTAAAAGGTAAATCTTATCTTTGTTTTTCTGTATGTACCAAAGACTTGGCTTACTCTTTAATTTTACTTTATCATTGGTATGCAACAATTTGATTATTTTATGTGGGTTACTTTGTGCTTATACTAGTTGGGGTTCCCTGATTTTTTTGGATTTTTAAATATAGTTTTCATAAAATTCAAATTGTTTTCCCCGTTTTTTTCTTCACTAGAAGAAAAAATGGTACTAGGGATCAAACCTAGGTCCTTGAGCATGCTAGGCAAGTGCTCTACTACTGAGCCTCACCCCACCCCCAATACTTTATTATAAGATATTTTGCATTGTTATGTTAACATTGCTGAGTATTGGGATTTCATTATTTTCCTTTAGAAGTGTCGATTTTTCTTTTGGCAAGTAGTTAATTTAATGAAGAAAAACCCTGCTCAATCTTCCACAGCTAGTATTTATTTATTTATTTATTTATTCATTTATTCTTTCTTTCTTTATTATATGCTATGTTTCCCAGGCTGGTCTTAAACTCCTAGACTCAAAAAATCTTCCTACCTAAGCCTAGCTAGGACCAATGGTGTGCACCACTATGCCCAGCTTAAGCCTTTTTTAAAAAGCATGGTCCAGAAGACCCTTCATTTGAGGGCTAACGTAGACCTACTAATATTATAGCATGACCCTTCGGAGTTATTTACTACATACTTTGGGTGTTCAGTGAGGTTGCTGTACTCTGATTTTTCAGAACTAGAATATTTCTTGCTTGTGAACTCTTGGAATTATTTGTTCTACTGCTTCTTGGTAATTGTGTTAGGTAATTTCATCCTAAGAAGATACTTTGTTTGTGTGTCGGGTTGGGGGAGGGGGTTACTGGGGATTGAACCCAGGGGCATTCTACCTCCAAACTACACCCCTAGCCTTATTTTTTATTTTGAAACGGTCTCGCTAGGTTGATGAGAGTCTCACTACTTGCTGAGGCTGTCTTCAAACCTGCTGTTCTCCTGTCTCCAAATTACTGGGATTACAGGTGTGTGCCACAACACCCAGCCAAGAATACACTTATTAATGTTATGTTAACCCACTGATCTGGGGTATTCTGTGTAGAGTTTTGGAGCTCTTTTTTGTGTGTGACTTCTTCCTCTTGAGTCCTCTGCTTCACTGGTTCCAGACATACCAGTTTCTCCAAACCTTGATCACTGTTGTCTCAATTTAGCAAGATCAGTGTATTTTCCTTGGGTTTCTCTTTGTGGTCTGAAAGATGTCTCCAGACAGAAATCCAGGGCAATTACAGGCCTCATTTTTCTCAGAGACTTGCTTGTACTGTGTTGTGTCTAAAAATAGTTGTTTCAAATACTGTGTTCAATTATCTGCATTTTCCCACTGTGGAAAGTCAAATTCAGTACAGTTACTCCACTGTGGCTGGAAGCAAAAGCCTTTTTGTATATCATTGCATTTTATCAGTTCTATAATACTTAATTATTTTATTATTGCATCACTACAGCAATAGCTTCAACTATCAGGAATAATTTGGGGGGGGGGAAAGAAAGTGACCCGTGTAAGCATGCATTCTAAGGTGGGAAGAGCTACATGGATATAATTGAGTATAATCACTCTACATGACCATTCAGTGCATCAGGACATTAAGCTGTGTGCTTTTCAGAGAAGATTGTGGAGACTGTTTAATTAATTGAGCCGATAAAAGGCAATGTGGTTAGGAGAAATTATGTTATACCAGATGATTTTGAATGTCTGTAACTTTTTTTTTTTTTTAATTTAAGGTTTCTTTAGAAGGCAGCTCCAAATCATCCGTATCCCTCAGCCCTATGCTATTTTTTATTTTGAAACAGATTCTTACTAAGTTGCTAAGGGCCTCGCTGGGTTGCTGAGGCCTCAAATCTGCAATCTTCCTATCTCAGCCTCCCAAGTACTAAGATTACAGGCATGTGTCACCCCATCCAGCATAAAATCATGTTAAATATATTCACTTTGATCATGTTAAGTATATTTATTTTTGATCATGTAAGTATAGTCACAACATTATGAAACAAGCCTCCAGAACTTCATCTTGCAAAAATTAAACACTATGCCCAGTAAAAAGCAACTTCCCTGTTTCCCCTTTCCTACCCCTAGTAACCATCATTCTATTTTCTGTTTCTATGACTTTAACTATTCTAGGTGACTCATATACGTAGAATTTGTACAGTATTTGTCTTTTTGTGGCTGGTTTATTTCATATAGCATAGCATCTTCAAGGGTCATCATTGTATCATATGACAGAATTTTCTTCCTTTTTTTGAATCTTACATATCATATATATGTATATATATGTTTGTATGTAAATGTATATATGCATATATAATCTCTACAATCTGTATATCCATTCACCCACTAATGGACATTTGGGTTGCTTCCATGTCTTAGCTATTTTGAATAGTGCTACTTGGAACATGTGTGTACAAGTATCTCTTGAGACCCTGCTTTCAGTTCTTTTGGATATATAGCCGGAAATGAAATTGTTAGGTCATATGGTAGTTCTATGTTTAATTTTTTGAGGAACTTATTCGTGTAGATTTTTTGACAAATTTCATTGCTGTTGCTCCTGCTAAGCTGGATCTGTGTGTTCTTGTTTGGTTAATGTGATAGACTTTCATGATTAATCTAGATTTTTCTTTTGCATATATCCAGGGCCCATGCAGAATCTCCATCATTTGTAAACAATCTAAAGACTGACATTGGTGACAAAGGGAAGAATAAAGATGAAGGAGAAGTTTGTAACCAAGAAAAAAAGGCTGCAGATAATAGTCTTGAGCCATATCCAGAAGAAAAAAAGAAGAAACGTTCTGGATTCAGAGACAGAAAAGTATGGAAGAAAATCTTATAAATTAATTAGAACTACATCCTAAAGTAATGTAGTTCAGTCTATTTTACTATATATTTCAGATGGTTCATATTTAAGTTATTTATTTGCCTCTTTACTATTTTCTATTATGTTCTAAACTAAAGATACTTGTGAATGTGAAGTTAAAGGAAGTAATGAGGATTAGCATATTCTTTCTTAGTTCTTTCAATTCAACTACCTAAGTGATTCCTGCCTTCTGGGATCTTCTCAGTGCTCATTGTTATCATGTATATTTTTTGTAGTATTTTTGATTTATGATGTCAAGTTGTAAAGGGAGAAAAAATTATCTTTGGAAGCATAATTTCCAGAAAACCAAGTACTTTGAGGATAGCATAAACTTAAAATGATCATTAATATTTTGCGTAATTAATACAACCTGCTTTTATGTAGCTTTTCCTCAGAAAAGTCAATCCTACTATAATAGCGCCTGTATTTGCATTCAGCAGATATGAGTAATGAACAACCAAAAAGATGAATTTTTTAGACATTTAATTTATTCAGATTAAAATTCAGGGAGTTGCCTTCAATTGCCAAACTATAGCTAATAATGCAACAAGACAAACCTGAGTTATTTTGGTGTTATGTGTTACAGTATATGTATTTGCAAAAAGAATTTCTTTAATTTAGATCTCTTTTCTGGTTTTGTTATTTTATATGAAGTTATTAAATTGTCTTCTCAGTTCTCTAACTTTTTTTTTTTTTTTGGGGTGCTAGGGAACAAAAACCCAGTGCCTTATTCATGCTACACAAGTGCTTTACCACTAAGCTATACCTATGCCCCTTTTTCCCCAAATCCATTTCTGATTTAGGTGAATTTGAACAAAAGTTATATATCACAAGTAAATCATCAACTTTCCTAGTTTCTACAAAGATACATTTATTTGTTCTATTGCCCTGAGTGAATTCAAAGAAAGCTCAACTTTACCTGGTCCTAACAGTATCATTTACAGGCATACTTTTCCATCTACAGTTAAGTGACTCAAATTAACATGTATTTTTTAGCCTGCTTCCATTTTCTACTCCTGTCTTCTTAGTAGATGACCATATCTCATATTTCACAGAAAAAAATTAAACTATCAATGTAATTTACTTAATTTCTAGCCCCTATAGCTATAAAATCTATCTAATCTATGTTTGAAATAAATGATAGCTCAGAGGAAGAAATACCTGTTCCTTTTCAAGCAGCCACTGAACACACTTACTGCCTCTTTTGTTTTTCAGTCATTCTTTGTTCATTCTATTACATAGGTATTTTTGCCTTGCTACCTTTTAGCTTGTTATTTATAAGATACTATTGATTGTTGACTACTTCAACATATAAAATGTCAGGTATAAGAGAAATTTTTAATCAAAATATTATGTAATTGTTCTAGGATTTTGTATGTTCCATGCTCAGAATACGGGCTTGTATGCTAGAGAAGAGAATGAGCTATCATGTTCACATAGCACACTTTTAGTTAAATGTATGCCACACTTGATTCTGTGCTATTCAAACATTTGCTTGTGTGCTTCCCAACTCCTCTCCTTTATAAATACACTATAGGTGAGGGATTGCTGACAGTTTGTTCAGTTTGATAGTCAAAAGTAAAATTCTGTTGCTTTAGACTTAATAAATAATTGAGTTCATATGATATATAATTTCATTTTTCCATGCCATCATTTAATGTACTTTGTCTTTGAATACCTGATAACTATTCACACTTGTAAAATGTTATGTCTGTTTTATTTTTAGGATTCAAGAAATTGCATAGAAGTAGGGACTATAAAGTCACTCTCTTTGTAAAAACTTGGTATTTGAGAACTTGTAGGCTATTGTATATATGGCTTTGTACCCTGTTACTGAGATTTGTTTCTTTATTTCAGTACTACTGGGGATTGAACCCAAGGGCATTCTACCTCCAAGCTACATCCCCAGTCCTATTTTTTATTCTTTATTTTGAAACAGAGTCTCACTAAGTTGCGGAGGGCCTCACTAAGTAGCTGAGGCTGGCCGCGAACCTGGATCCTCTGGTCTCAGGCTCCCGAGTACTGGGATTACAAGCATGCACCACCATGCCCGGCTCTACTGAGATTTTTTGAATTCTCTTATGGTATTTAAAAATTTTGTTAGCTTTCAATTATTTAAGAAATTAGAAAATTCTTCCCCCCCCCCCCCCCCCCAAATTCTAAACAAAAGTTACATGAGCATTGCTTCTATTGGGGTATGAATGGTATGTTACAAGAAAGAAATTTATTTTTTTTAAATCAAGTTTATTTGTAATATTAAAAATTCAGTTATACTAAAATGTATGGTACTTAGGAAGTTGAGACAAGACAAGGACAGCCTCAGCAATGTAGTGAGACTCTCAGCAACCTAGTGAGACCTTGTTTCAAAACAAAAAATAAAAAAGGGCTACGGGTATAGCTCAGAGGTAGAGCATCCCTGAGTTCAATCCCCACTACCACAAAAAAGAAAAGAAGAAAGAAAAAGAGATATAACAAAATTTCCTCAAAATAAAATGAGAATTGATAAGTATCGATGAGAGTATGTGAGCACTGCTTAAGTATAGTAACACTTTAAATTTCTAATTTTAGGTGATGGAATATGAGAATAGGATTCGAGCCTACTCCACACCAGATAAAATCTTCCGCTATTTTGCCACCTTGAAAGTGATCAGTGAGCCTGGTGAAGCAGAAGTGTTTATGACTCCACAGGATTTTGTGCGATCCATAACACCCAATGAAAAGCAACCAGAACGTAAGGTGCTAAAGTGAAAAATAAGATGTGACACTTATTTTATTACAGGCTTTTTTGCTTTTTCTATGTATTACCTAAATTTTATGCAATAATTATACTCACTGTGTAGTTATTGAATGTCAGGAATTATATTAGGATTTAAGAGTACAGAAGAGGAGAGCCTGCAGTCCAAAGCAGCAAGGGAGGGAGTGGGGGGATTGTGCTGCTGTGGCTGAGATTCATCACCGACAGTGAGAAGGTGCCTGAAGGCATTGCGTTAGGTGAGACAAAGATAGTATTAGGTAATTCCAGGAATATGCAATCTGTAAAAGAATCTTATGGAGCCGGGCGTGGTGGCGCACACTTGTAATCCCAGCATTTGGGAGGCTGAGACTGAAGGATCCAGGTTCACAGCCAGCCTCAGCTACCTAGTGAGGCACTCCGCAACTTAGTGAGACCCTGTTTCAAAATAAAGAATAAAAAATAGGGCTGGGGTATAGCTCGGAGGTAGGATGCCCCTGAGTTCAATCCCCAGTACCACAAAAAAAAAAAAAAAAAAAAAAGAAAAGAAAGAAAGAAAGTCCTATGGCAGTAGAAAGAAAAGGCACTTAGCTCAATCTGGAAGTTTGGAGAATGTTCTCTAGAGAATACATCTAGGCATGAATAATCCATGTAAAAAATACATAGAAAGCGCCCGAACAGGAAGCTACAAAAATGATAGCTCTCTGAATGTTGAAGTTATAAGAAAGCATTTTATTCTCCCTTGTATGTTTTTTTAGTTTCAAATAGATTTCATATATACTTACTTATTCTACAAGGATTGATTTATTACCCATCTGCTATGGGTTCAGGATGTAGTAATTAATTCCTGCTCTCAGAGTAATCTTGAAAGAGGTTTATCGAGTGTTCCATTAATTGCATTAACCTTTGGATTTAGATCCCTTTAAATTTGCTGTAGCACCTTGTATTGTGAGATGTAGAAGAAACAAAGTAAAGAAGGTGTATAAGTAGACAGAATAGGATTTCAAGATATTTCCTGGATTTTATGATAGTAAAAAAAAAAATTATGTATTATATATATTTTGTGTTTATTTGTTTTGTTTGGGTTTGGTTTTGGTTTAGGGTTTTTTGGTACTGGAGATTGAACTCAGGGACATTCTACATCCAAGCTACACCCATACCTTTTTAAAATTCGAAACAGGGTCTTGCTAATTTGCTGAAGAGTTCTGCTAAATTACTGAGGCTGGCCTTAAATGTTAAATCCTTATGTCTCATCCTCCCAAATAAACTGGGATTACAGGTGTGCACTACCGTACACAACTGATAATAAAATATTTTTATTCCTGTAAAAATAAACTACTGTCCAGATAAAATCTCATTTGTATCAGTAACCTTGAAGAAGAATGTATTTTACTTCTGCGAGATAATGAAAATGAAGCAAGACTTTAGATAGAAGCCAGTGTGGTGGCGCACGCTTGTAATCCCAGCATTTGGGAGGCTTGAGACCAGAGGATCGGGATTCGCGGCCAGCCTCAGCTACCCAGTGAGGCACTCTGCAACTTAGTGAGACCGTGTTTCAAAATAGAGAATAAAAAATAGGGCTGGGGGTGTAGCTCGGAGGTAGAATGCCCCTGAGTTCAATCCCCAGTACCAAAAAAAAAAAAAAAAAAAAAAATTACAGGCCACTAAAGATTACTTTGCTATTGAAGGAATATTATTTTTGTCCCTTTAGAAATCATTATATATTCCGATCACATTCTGGCATCTAACTCATTAGTATTTTATTTTTTAAATTTGTGTGTGTGTGGTACTGGGGATTGAACCCAGGGTCTTATACATGGTAGACAAGCAATCTACCACTAAGCTATCCCCCCAGCCCTGTTTTTTAATTATTTAAAGACCTATTGCATGAACAAAATAGTTATTAAATGTCTAATATGCCAAGTAAATTTCTTTTTCTCATAAAAAGCTAGAATGATAAATAACTACTTCTAAGATGATAAATCATTAGGGAAAATTCTGATAATATCAGTAGGAATTTGGCTTCTATTTCATTTGTTCATGAATAGGAATTCCCACAAATGTTGATGAAGCAGACATAAAATATATATTATCCCTGAATTGAAATAAAGAAGAGTGAGGCTATAGATTTTTTTATAATTTGAATTTCTATCATCAGATGGCTGGATTGTAGCCAGTAGCTCATATTTCAACTTTGTTTTGTCATGACTTCACACATACTGTATCCTAGGATACCCAAGAGATCTAAATTTGTAAGTTTTAGTTTTAGAATGTGCAAAAATAATCACAGAGCACAGACTACATGAAGCCCTAAAATTAAGCAATTTTAAAATGAGTAGAAAGCTGATGAATTTCAGAGTAAAAAGTTCAATAATATTTCTGTACTAAATATTTAAAAAATTAGAGTAGCCATCGTAAGTAGAAAGCACATTAAAAAGGGGGGAAAATTCTGTGTGACTTGAACGTGTCTCACTTCCTAGTCTATAAAGTCTGTATTTCATCACCATTCCCAGGTATAACTGAATCAGGCCGTTGCTTCAGGCTCTGGGCTTTGAGTGGCTCTGGATGTTGTAACTAGCTCTGCATAGCTAGGCAATGCTTCAGGTAACTAGTGGCATGGGAGAGATTTAAAAGTTCCATACAGAAAACTTGAGCATTGGTCAGAGCAAAGCATACCCTATTGTAAAGAGGATCCCTGTTTCCTTTCCACCCTATCCACCTGGCTGGCCCTATGCATCTTGATGTGATTTCATTTACATGGGAGATCAAAAAGGGAAACACAGATCTTACTGTGATTTAGTTCTCCTGGACTTCATATGCTCTCTAGGATGACCCTTCATGCCTTTAATATGATGTTCTTCCCTACATCACTTTTAGTGACAAATGATATTACACTTGATTCTTTAGTACAGTGAATATATTTTAAAAACAGTTTTGCAGTAACGTTTTCTCCACTTATCTGCTATGTTGTGCCTTGTTCTTATTTCTCTACAATGTTTTCTTCCCCTGCTGAAGGGGTTGGCTAACTATAACTAATAGCCTATTTCTGTTTGGCCCATGAGCAGAGAATGGTTTGTACATTTTAAATGAGTGAGCGAAAAAAAAATCACAAGAAGAATATTTTATGACACCTGAAAATTACATGAAGTTCAGTATTCCGTGTTCATAAGTTTTATGGACATAGCCATGCTCATCTATTCATATATGCCAGCTTTCAAGCAATGGTAACAGAGTTGAATAGTTGCAGTGGAGACTATGTGACCCATAAACCTGAAGTCTTTACTTTCTGTCCTTTTGTAGAAGAAATTTGCTGTTTCCTGGTTAAATCATTATGTGAGCATTAACTATGGGCTGTATACACATGGAATATGTGAATCATGGTATTCTTTTTCCAGAAAGTAAATGTATCATGTATTATCTTGGGCTTCTCTTACAAAGGTTCTAAAATCTAAGAACCTTCAAAACAATGCTAACTTGCCCAGTGTGGTGGCACATGCCTGTAATCCCAGCTACTAGCAAGGCTGAGGTAGGAGGATCACAAGTTCCAGGGCAGCCCAGGAAACTTAGCAAGACTCTGTCTCAAAATAAAAAAATAAAGTAGAGCATGATGGTGCACACCTATAATCCCAATATTTGGGAGACTGAGACAGGAGGATCGCAGGTTCATAGCCAGCCTCAGCAACTTAGTGAGGCCCTCCACAAATTAGTGATACCCTGTTTCAAAATAAGAAATAAAATAGGGCTAGAGGTATAGCTCAGAGGTCAAGTGCTCCTAGGTTCAATCCCCAGTACCCCAGTACCATGAATGAATGAATGAATGAATGAATGGGGCTAGAGATGTAGTTATGTGGTAGGGTGTCCCTGGATTCAATCAATTCCCAGTACCACACCAAAACAAACAAACAAACAAACAATGCTAACTTTTTAGACATCAGCTGGCATATCTTTAAACAGAGAACAGCAAATTTTTTCTCAAAAGACCAGGTCATAAATATTTAAGGCTTGGCAGGCCAAAAGGCAAAATAGTAAACACTAATCTCACTTCAAAGGCTATAAAGAAAAAAAAAAGTAGAGTGGCTGGATATGACTACAGGGCTATAGTTTGCTAAACCCTGTTGTGTATATTTGATAGGAGGATTGAATGAGAAAACAATGTGTGTTAGGAACAGTATCTACAACAAACAATCACTTAGTAAATGTTAGCTCCCTCCTTTTAGTGTTATATTTGGATTAACCTGCTGATAGAAATGACTTCAAAGCATTTGATGAATGTGATGTAAGGGAAAATGATGTAAGTTGAAGTCAACTAGGAAGATCAAACTAAGTTTGTTTGAGAGAGGGTCTATTAATATCTATAGAAATAACTGACCAGTCATCATAGTTGTACCCAAAGAATTTTAGATTTAGAGATTTGGATTTAGAGATCTGATAGCCATTGTGGCCTGGATTCACCAACCATTTTAATTTTCATGACCTTTGTATACCAATTCAAAGTATCAGACCTACACCCAAAAGTTAAATATGTATGAGATGTTGCTGAAATCTGAAACTGAGCAGTCTCCGATTGTGTGGAGATGAACACTCAGTAAAGGCCAAGAAATAAATGCTGATAGCCTGTAAAGTATTCTAGAAAATAAGCTAAAACTTCATTCCTCTCTGTATGGATCTCCTATTTCCAGCACCATTAGTTGAAAAGACTATCTTCTCCAAGGTAGATTTCATCATTCAGACTCTGAACTCTGACAGACAAGCTTTAACACTGAAGACTAAGGTGTTACCTTTATTCTTTTGGACATTTTATTATAATTTGATAATTATAATTTAATTATATAGTATGTGTTTTATAATAAATATATTATATGGGAGCCACAGGAAATGGGCTTCATCTAATTATGAAATACCTTGACGTTTGCTAGCCACACCTTATACATTCTGAATTAATCAGCTACTTGTGACAATCCAAGTGAACAGTTTTTGGCCTTTGAATAGAGCTGGAATGATTCAACTTGCTGAACATGTGTGTAAATACTTCTTTCTGCAGTGAAATTGCCACAGCTTGGACCATATTTTTCAATTTAGGCAGAAATGGCATGTTTACTGATTTATATTGCTCTGTTGTCTTTTTGGTGAACTGGTTTATTTTAATACTGGAATGGCTTGGGTTCACACAGTTTTAATTATTTAAACAGATTACAAAAGGTAGAAATTTAAAATGAGGAAGGCATAATATTTTGAAAGAGGGGAAAGAAGGAGACGGGTATATCAGCATTTTGCTTATGTCCTTTTTAAAAGATTGTCATAAACATTTAGAATTTACCATCTTAATCATTTTTTTTTTTTTTTTTTTTTTTTTTGCGGTACTGGGGATTGAACTCAGGGGCATTCTACCCCCGAGCTATACCCCCAGCCCTAGTTTTTATTCTTTATTTTGAAACCGAGTCTCACTAAATTGCAGAATGCCTCACTAGGTAGCTGAGGCTGGCCACGAACCCGGATCCTCCGGTCTCAGCCTCCCCGAATGCTGGGATTACAAGCGTGCGCCACCACGCCCGGCTCATCTTAATCATTTTTAAATGTACAGGAAAGTAGTATTAACTACAAATCCTCATACTGATGGGTGTGGCAGTGCCTGCCTGTAATCCTAGTATTTGGGAGGCAGAGACAGGAGGATCACAGGTTTGAAGCCAGTCTCAGCAACTTAGTGAGGCTCTCAGCAATTTGGTGAGATCTTGTTTCCAAATAAAAAATAAAATGAGCTGGGGTGGGTATGTAGCTCAAAGGTAGAATGTCCTTGGCTTCAATCCCCAGCACCGTAAGAAAACAAACTACTTTTTTTTTTCCTTTTTGCTCCCTTCCTCCCTGCCTTCTGTTCTGTATAAAGCTGGAATAGGTTATAATTGTATAGATTTTATATAAACCTTATATAGGTTTTAAATTAGACTTCAAATTTTTTCTAAATATACATTTTTTTCTATCTACAATATAAAAAGTAATAGAGAATACCCTTGTAGCCATTACTCAGTTTTCTCTGCTGTTTCTGATGAATGCTCTGCCTCATCAGCCTAGATCCCAGATTACATGCCACATGGAGTAGAGCCATGTTTACTGGAGATTGAATGCTACACTCCCAGTCCTATTCTTTATGTTTTGTTTAGAAACAAGGTATTTTTTGCTGATGATCTTGCTACCTTGCTGAGACTGTCCTTAAACCTGCAATCCCCCTGTCTCAGCCTCCCAAGTACTGGAATTGCAGGTGTACACTAGCATACCCAGGTCCATTATGTTTAAAATGTTTGTGTGTGTGTGTGTGTGTGTGTGTGTGTGTGTGTGTGTTTGAATAACATGTTGTTTGATCTTATTTTTTATTTGATATGATAGTCTCTACTTTTTTTTTTTTCTTTTTTGCGATACTGGGGATTGAACCCAGGAGTAGTCTACCTCTGAGCTACACCTCCAGCCCCATTTTTTATTCTTTATTTTGAAACAGGGTCTCACTAAGTTGCGGAGGGCCTCACTAAGTAGCTGAGGCTGGCCAGGAACCCAGATCCTCTGGTCACTGCCAAGTACTGGGATTACAAGTGTGCACCACCATGCCTGGCTTTCTCTACTTTTTAATTAATGCATATAGTTTAGATTTAGGTCTGTTAGGGGATCTACCAAGTGCTATATGCATGTATGTCACTGTCAACATGATTTACATTATGATGTGAGACTATAATGCACTGATAAAAGTATATTTTTTAAAAAAGATTTAGGTCTACTACATTGTTTTCTTTTTTCCTCTTTGTAATATTCTTTGCTTCCTCCCTCTTCTTGCCTTCTTTTTGGATTATTTGAGCATTTTTAAATATATCTCATTTTAGTTGATCTTTTTGGGTTTCTATTATATTTTTTTGAATATATTTTAGTGGTTGCTGTAGGATTTATACATACTTAACTTTATACACTGTAGTGAGAATTTGTATCTTACCACCATATAAGTCTCTCTCCACTTTATATTGCAGTGACATATAGATATAGTATATCTATATACATTGAAAACACCACCAGACATTGTTCACATAAAGAACTGAAGAGGAAATAGGCCGGACACAGTGGCACATGCTTGCGATCCCAGTTACTTGAGAGAGTGAAGCAGAAGGATCACAAGCTAAAGTCCAGTCTGAGCAATTTATCATGACTCTTTTAAGAATAAGCAGAATAATCATCAAAGGAGATAAAGAAATGTGCTTATGAGGGTGATTGGAAGAAAGTGGAGCTACAGACATGTGATCTTGGGCATGTTGTTTAATATCTCCAAATCTTAATCTCACCTATAAAATTGAAATGATAGTGGCAACTAATTTGTATGGCTATGAAAATTTAACTTATATGTATACAGCCCAGTGTCGTGGTGCACACTTGTAATCCCAGTACTTGGGAGGCTGAAACAGGAGGATCATGGGTTCCCAGCCAGCCTCAACTATTTAGTGAGGCCCTCTACAACTTTGTGAGACACTGTTTCAAAATAAAGAATTAAAAATAGGCCTGGGGGTATAGTACAGAGGTAGAATGCCCCTGGGTTCAATCCCCAGCAATAAAATAAACTAACTAAATAAATAAATGTTTATCAAAATAAATAAATAAATAAATGTTTATCACCTATTTCATGGCCTGCAAAAAGTGCTCTACATACAGTAACTTATTGTAGTGGTTTTTTTTTTTTTTTTTTTGCGGTACTGGGGATTGAACTCAGGGGCATTCTACCTCCGAGGTACATCCCCAGCCCTATTTTTTTATTCTTTATTTTGAAACAGGGTCTCACTAAGTTGCAGAGTGCCTCACTAGGTAGCTGAGGCTGGCCGCGAACCCGGATCCTCCGGTCTCAGCCTCCTGAATGCTGGGATTACAAGCATGCGCCACCATGCCCGGCTGTAGTAGTTATTAAGACAAGATAAAACCAAGTAACTACAATATCTCTCATCCAATAAACCGAACTATACTTTATTTTGCAGGTTTATATTAGCTTGCATTCCTGAGAAATAAAATTTT
>PVLC010014844.1:0-38483 GCA_004027655.1 Graphiurus murinus
TTTGCAGTACTGGGGATTGAACTCAGGGGCATTCTACCTCCGAGCTATACCCCCAGCCCTATTTTTTATTCTTTATTTTGAAACCGAGTCTCACTAAGTTGCAGAGTGCCTCACTAGGTAGCTGAGGCTGGCCGGGAACCTGGATCCTCCGGTCTCAGCCTCCCGAATGCTGGGATTACAAGCGTGCGCCACCACACCCGGCTAATAATGGTATTTTTGAAATATTTCAAAATGCATTGTAGAAGTTCTGGTTACATATCAGCTTACTGTTAAACTTCAGAAAGTCATAATATTCTCATTTACATAACCCCAAAATTAAGCTAGAATGTACCAATGTTTTGGAGGAATTAGATCACCTCATGTCATTATAAACTATCTTTTTTTAGCTGTCACCAAAATTGAATTTATTTCAAAAGTCCCATTATTTCGCTTCCACACATACCTAGTACTACCTAATAAAAGCTTGTAGGAGCCATTTTCATCTCTTTTTGTTTCACACTTATATGGTGGATCCAAAGAGTGAAAATTGTCATTTCCTATGAAGCAGAGAACAGGATTGTAACCATCCATGTGGTTCATGCAGCTAGCACATCCTGAATCTTTGGCAAGGATCTTTGGCTATCAAACCGCTGTTTTGCTCATTTGCTGGAGACTACAAACATTGATTCATTGTGATTTTGAGTTAGAAGGAAGCGATCATTTAATGCAATACTCTCATTTTAGCATGCAGGAACTGAGTCTCAGAAAAGTAATGAGGTTTTCCAAAAGCTACACAGCTAGTTAGTGGCTGGGCCGAACTCAAGAAATTCTGAAAATCATAAGGGAAAAAGCACCTACGAGAGTAAGGTGCTTAACTTTTCTACCATGCTTCTTCTAAGTTCAGCTATTTGTTTTTATTCATTGCTATTTAGGTTTGATCTCACCAATGAGAACCTCCACTATTATCCGTAAATGGTTTTTGTTTAATACTCATTGAGTCACACTGAAGCTAGCTTATCTGCCTAAGGCTTTGGTGAGAAATGTTTTTTCCATCACTTGTCTAATTAATGAAAACTCGTATTTCAGTATGACTCCATTTTTCTCCCTCTTTTCAACAGTCAGTTTAAATCCTTCAGGAAAACTTGGAGCAAGTTGTGAAGAGCAGATGTTCCAGGTCAGAGAACCCCTAGACTGAAATCCTGACTCTGCTCGTAACTGTAATAAGATCATTCTTGAAGCTATTGACTAAGGTTCCCTCCACATTTCCTAGCACTTCTTGATCTTTTCTCACTTAAATAGATGAACTTTGGCCAAAGGGGAAGAGATGATATAGCTAAAGAGCAAAGAAAAACTGCTGAATTTTCAAAGTTCAGGCTTTGGTGCTGCAGATCTCTGGGCAGCTTTGAGGGCCCTAAAGGAAAAGATAAAGCATGATGACGTAAGAAGAGATTAGAAATATTCCTTAGATCTCAAAAACCTGATATTGAGGATTTTTTTAAAAAAAGAAACAAGAGTATATACCACATGATTCCATTGATAAAGCTAAAACTGATGTATACTGATAAAAACTTTTAAAAGTGGCTGAGTATGGGAGTTGACTGGAAAGGGGCATGTGAAGGCATTTTTCTGGGAAAATATGAAAGTTCTACATCCTGATACAGTTGTGAGTTATACGACTGTAAACATTGGCCAAAATTTATTGAACTGCATACTTAAGATCTGTGTGTTTTAATGCATGTAAGTTATACCTCAAGAAATAATTTTTTAAATAAGAGACTTCTTGGGACACGAATAAAGAATCAGGAAGTAAGCAAATGCAGCTTCTAATCTGGCATTGGTTGTGTCCTTTGAAAAGGCGAGTGTAATGTCCACAGTCCAGTTGAGCTAGGGCTGGGGGATAGGTTGCCAAGAGACCACAGAAGACTCCTGGACATGGGATGTCAGACATAAGATGTGTTGAGAAATACTTGCAGGGAAGATCCAGTGGTGATGGGCTGGACAGATGCTTTACCAGAAAGTCCAGTGGCAATGAGGGGGACAAGTGCATCTTCATTTTGCATGGTGCCTCCAGTGTTTTGCCAGAAGACACCTCCCCATTCCCCCATGGTGTTTTGTCCAATGGCAGCCAGCTGGATGAGCACTTCCCTCTCGATGGTACTCTGATCTGCACCAGTTACTTCAGGGAAGGGTTTTTATAGGTAGGTTACAGATGCATCATCAGCTTGGCTTGCTTCATTCCATTATAAGCCCAGCATCTCTTGGAACTTGGCATGCACGCAAGAAAGCAGCTTTCTGCACATAACATTAACTTGCCCTAATTCCCAACCTATATGAGAGAAAGCCAATGTCCTTCAAGATCATATTTATCTGGGCATTCTGATCCAGATTCACTTTCATTATTCCCTTAACTTGGCTAGGAATAGAAAGTGGTA
The DNA here is from genome assembly GCA_004027655.1 of Graphiurus murinus. Classification (NCBI taxonomy): domain Eukaryota; kingdom Metazoa; phylum Chordata; class Mammalia; order Rodentia; family Gliridae; genus Graphiurus; species Graphiurus murinus. The sequence continues at coordinate 2,412 of PVLC010014844.1, forward strand.
CTTTAGGGACATAGCATTTAACTGTCCTTTTCTCCAAGGATGACACAGGGAGCATCTCCAGGTCTTGCACCTGCCCCTTCCTGAGAGACAACTGGAAGAAGGTGGAGAATGAAAACCACAAGATAGTTTGGGGAGGTCTGAGAGTAAAGTGGACCTTGCCCTAATTTCTCAGATAAAACATTGTAAAGTGGCAAGACCCCAGAGTGAAAAAGGTTACATGAGATGTCTGGACAGTGCTGCAAGAAGCATAGAATGTTTTCTTTGCAACCAAGAGCAGCTGAGACACGGCACTGAGATCATGGGCACCTGAAAAGACTATGGAGTGGGCTGCTCCTGCATGCAGCAGTCTGCATGGACCAGGGACTGAAGAGACAAGAAGACACGAGCATAGCTCAGAAGACCCAGCAGGAAGAGATGATAACACGGAGAGTCATATTCCTTTTTCCATCAGTACGTTCACCACCACACAGCACCCTCCTCCACTAAAATCAGAAGCAATCTTGGGGAAAGGGAGAACCTCCAAAATAACTTAGACTACATTTTCTACCACCCAATACAATCTGAAGTTCCTAATAAAAAGAAAGATGTCCATATAAAATAAAGTTGCATTTCATATGCAGTCCAAATTGTCAAACTAGAGTATACCATTCCTACCCAAGCCATGTGACCATAGACAAGCAACAATCTCCTTTGGAAAATGGCAGCAGCACTATTTACATTTCAGAGCTATTGTAAGGAGCTGAGATACAAGCAAGTAGCTGAGGTATGGCTATTGGTTACTTGTGTGATAATAAAATTATAAAATAATAAAATTTCTAGAATAATAAGATTATTCTAGAAAAATCCACAGGCATTATTTAATATCATCAGAAATTCCCTTTGCAGAGCTGCTTTCTACTTTCTTTTTGCAGTGTGGAGGACGGAACCCAGGACCTCATGCATGCTAGGCAAGTGCTCTATCCCTGAGCTACACTCCCCAGCCCTATTTTCTATTTATGTAGATACCAGCTGCTGACAGTAGAATGAGAGCAGTTTTCCTGCATAAAGATAGAGACACTCATTATAACTCACCTACCCAATGTGCATCGTTGTACATCAATTGTGCAGATATGCAAACAACAGCACAGAAATCCATTGAAAGAATGATGAGAATAATGGGATCAAAATGATAATAATATGGATCCCCAGAGACCTACTCCTGCCACCACTACCCACAAGCTAGTTTTTCACTTGAAGAGGCAGAACATATCAAAAGAAAACCAGAATGCCACAATTCTAGCCTAAGACATGGTTGCCTTTGGTCTTATCCTGTGGTTTGATTCTGCTCCAGATTAAAGTAGTCATGCAATCTAAAATTTGTAAGAAAAATGAGTCCTTCTGTGTGGCACAGTCCTACCACCCACCCAGGTCCAGAGATGAGTCAGAGATGATGGACTTTATTACTCATGTCACAGATTCTTCGTTTCTGATTGTACATTAGAATCATTCAGGTAGATTTTGAAAAATACTCTTGCCTGGGGCCCAGCCCAATAGGCTCCTATTTAATTAGTCTGAGGTATCACCGAGCATTGGAATTGTTTTAAAAGGCTTCCTTGGAGATCTATTGTAAAGCCAGGGTTGAGCTACTTTGTTCTACCTCTATATACCCAAGAATTCCTTCCTGCCCCATAGCAGACAGCACTCGTTAACTCAATGGTCCATAATCAACTCAACGTTAGGATTATGACAAAAAACAATATGATCTTCATTGGCACATGTGCTTCCAGGATGAGAAAGCACTCTCCTTTATATAATTTTACAAAGGACAGAAGAGAGGGCCAAGGCTAGAAAAATATCAGTAACTTGCCTCATTTAACTTAGTGCATTGGTTTATATGAGTCAAACCTAGACATTTACTAATGGGATGAATTTAGGTGCTAATTGGGCTACCCAAAGTTAAAGGAGACTATGGAATTTATGATTGCCTATAAGCTACTCAGTAAAGCACCCTTGCCTTCCCTTTTAGCCTTCCTTACATTCATTCATCATCCATCTTCCCTGTGAGATGTAAACTGTGGGGAGAGGAAGGCTTGTTCAACAGTGTATCTCTAGCATTTGAAGCAATTTCAGACATGTAAGGATTCTCAATTACATCTGCTCCCTTATTGTACTTTTTTGCATTTTCCCTAATTTCACAAATTTTAGTGCAATAGATCACATAGTACTTTTCTGACCTATTTTAAAGGCCTTCTTATTTAATTAAAAACAGCTCCAGATTGAAACCCATCACATTATAAAGGTTGAATCTTTTAACTTTATCTTTTTTTTTTCTTTTTATGGTACTGGGGATTGGACCCAGGGGCATTCTACCTTCAAACTACACCCAACCCTTTTTATTTTTTGTTTGGAAATGGGGTCTGCTATATTGCTAAGGCTTTCCTGGAACCTGCAATCCTCCTGTCTCAGCCTCCCAAGTACTGAGATGACAGGCATGCACCACCACATCTGGCCTCTTTCTTTTTCTTTCTTTCTTTTCTTTTGTGAGTGTGTGTGTGTATGTGTGTGTGTGTGTGTGTGTGTGTGTGTGTGTATGTGTATGTAGTACTGGGAATCAGATGCTAGGTCTTACAGAAGAATTTATACTTGGAATAAAGTTAATAACTAATGACTGAATGTTAGGTTTGTTGGTTTCATATAAAGAGCAAGGGTAGAAAGTAAATAAGCATCAATTGCTTCCCCATCAGTTGGGAGGAATTCAAACAATAATATCAATGAATGATTGCTGAGCTGTGTTCTGACAGGTATTTCAATAGCATGCAATTAGGAGCTTTCTCATAGGAAAGAAAAACACATTTAATTGGGTCTTGAAATTTGAAGATCACCTGTGCCACTCAGTGGAAGATCAGTGTGTTCCCAGAAGTAGATTGTATAGAATTTGATCAAACATCCAAACAAGTCTTATTTCCAAGCTCCTGTCCTCTAACCCTTAAGAGACAGCAAAACACACCCAGATAGATCCTGCACATTTCTTTCCACCTGCTTCATTGAGAGTGGGTATTTCATAATGTTATTTTACATGAACAGAAGAAACAATCGCTCAGGGTGAAGTTAATACTAAGGGGATTCTTCATGATACTCCCAAGTATTTTAATTGAGTCTCCAAAGTCTGTGGAAAGGAAATCTAAGCCAGCACAGAGTGTAGGTATAAATTCTTAACTCTGGTGCTTTCTAAGTTCCAAGCTGCCAGCCTAATGGTTTAGGGTAGATGGTGGGAGAGAAAGCCTAGCACTGATACTTTGTTTGCCCTCAACACAAAGTACCCCAGGATTTCCAGAACCAGAAAGGTTTACAGAAGATAAGTATCTTTGCTACAAGTTGAAGAAAAATACACTGGGATTTTTTTGTTTGCTTGTTTGTTTTATTAGAAACTTCTTCAAAGTGCAAGCAGAACATATGCCATGTACAGTATATCGAAGACCCAATGTTATTAAGATCTCAATTTATCCCTAAATTAATCTATAAATTCATTATAAAATTAATCAAAATCTCATCAATCATTTTTGTAGAAATTGACAAGCTGATTCAAATATTTCTAACGAACCCTCTCCACACTCGACAAAGACCCAACTACCCAGATGGCCCAGCTAGATCCTGCAGCTGCAGCTAAACCCATCTCTGCCTGCAGAGATTTGAGCAGCACTCATTAAGACTATGAGTTAACAAGCCGTCCCAGCAGGACACTGGCCTGCATGGCCACAGGGTCACCAGGTCTGTGAGTTTGCAAATCACCCCTGCAGAGGTGTGGATGGGGACTACAGTCAATCGGACACAGCAGAACATGAATTAGCAGACAGCCCCTAGGGACAGTCGGGCAGGAGGGATCTGGAGTGGCAGTTTGCCGCACCCTGGCAGAGTTTCCAGGGATCACCATAGGACAGCCAGCCATGGTGTCTTCAGGGTGAAATAACTCAGTCTACTGAGTTGCAGGTGGGAAAGCTATAAACTCGAGCCTAGCCATGTTTGGGCACTATAAGCAACAACACCAGAGGCCAACAAGGGATCCCGTGATCACAGCCACCCAGAGCAGCAGTGGTATCCCTGGGGCTACATAGCTGAGCCACCCAAGCCCCAGGCTTAGAACTATACAATCTCTTCCTGGCAGAGCTTGGGCCCTGAAAGCAGGGAGGTCAGGGGCCAGCAGGGGTCACGTGATCACAGCTACAGACTGGGAACGCAACACTCACCTCCAGCAGACTAGCATGCATGGATACCAGTGACTGACAGTGCTCCATGTGATCATACCCAGCAGATCAGGAGCGGTGTCCCAGGGGCCATCAAAGCTCAGCGAGCTGGGCCACAAGCTAGGAACATAGCAATTACTGGCCCTGCTGAGCTTAAGCCCACCAGCCACAGAGGCCGGAGGTCAGCATTCTGCAGTTTCATGGGCTCATAACCAGCAGAGCAGCAGTGGTATCTGTGGTGCATTAAATCCCAACCACTAATTTGCAGGCTCTGAACAGAACATCCTAATCTCTGGCCCTATGGAATTTGGGCCTGGAGAGGATGGTGACCTGAAGCCAATCAGAAACTCCTGTTTGCCTGCAATACCAACTATCTAGTTAAAGAGGCTCTGGGGGAAAAAGTAAAAAAAAATGATTATATGAGACAGATTGGTAGACCTTATTATAAAGGGATAACAAATAGACACAGGACTGACACACAAAGAGGAAGAAGATGCCAAGACAACAGAAACACAAACTTGAGAACCCTGAAAATATGAGAATGAAGAACAACAAGGAAACAATAAATTCTCACAACTCAACAACGAGGGAGATCACTGATACTGATCTTCAGGAAATGCCACCCCACAAGGAGAATTCTGAATTTTGATCTTCAATATGATGAAAGGCTTCAAAGAAAGTGTACAGGAAATAAAAGAGCATAATGATAGAGAAATTGAGTCCCCAAGAAAGAACCAAAAAGAGGCTCTCAGTGAAATGAAGGAGTCAATAAATGAATTAAAGACCACAATAGAAACCACCTCTGGCAGGCCAGACCACATGGAAAACAGGGTATCACTCTTAGAAGACAATTCATTCAAAACTGAAAACACAGTCAACAATAAACAGAAAACAATACAACAACATGACCTCAATATCATTAAGGCAATATACAATAAACCCAAAGCCAACATCACATTGAATGAGGTAAAACTACAGGAATTCCCTTTAAAATAAGGAACAAGAAAAGGATACCTGCTATCACCACTCCTTTTCAGTATAGTCCCTCGAGACTCTTGCCAGAGCAATAAGAGAAGGACATCAAAGGAATTCAAATAAGAAAAAAGGATTAAAATTATCTCTATTTTCAGATGACATGATCCTGTATTTAGAAGACCCAAAAAAACTCAACCAAAAGGCTACTAGAGCTGATTAACAAATTCAGCAAAGTAGTGGGATACAAAATCAACCTAAAAAAAATCAGTAGCTTTTCTATATGCCAACCATGAATCCACTGAGAAAGAAATATAGAAAACAATTCCATTCACAATAACCTCAAAATCAATAAAATATCTAGAAATAAACCTAACCAAGGAGATAAAATACCTCTACAATGAAAATTATAAAACACTAAAGAAAGAAATTGAAGAAGATCTTGGAAGATGGAAAGATCTCCCTTGCTCTTGGACAGGCAGAATAAATATTATCAAAATGGCCATGCTACCAAAAGTGATCTACAGAGCCAGTGCAATCCCTATCAAAATACCAATGTCATTATTCACAGACCTAGAAAAATCAATCACAAATTTCATATGGAGAAACAAAAGATCCAGCATGGCTAAAGCAACTCTTAGCAATAAGAACCATGCAGGAAGCATCACAGTTCCTGTCTTCAAATCATACTACAGAGCTACAGTAATAAAAACAGCATAGTATTGGAACAAAAACAGACACATAGACCAATGGAACAGAATAGAAGATACATAAACAAATCCACATACTTAGAGCCAATTGATTTTCAACAAAGGTGCAGACACATACATTGGAGAAAAGACAGCCTTTTCAACGAATGGTGTTGGGAAAACTGGTTATCCAGTTACAGACATATGGAACTAAATCCTTACCTCTCACCCTGTACAAGAGTCAACTCAAGATGGATCAAAGACCTGGAAGTTAGACCAAAGACTTTGAAGCTACTAGAGGAGGGTATAGGTCCAAAACTCCAGCATATAGGTACAGATAGAAACTTCCTCAGCAAGACCCCCAAAATTCAAGAAATTAAAACAAGAATTAATAAATGGAATGACATGAGCCAGTCGTACTGGCACACGCTTGTAATTCCAGTACTTGGGAGGTTGAGACAGGAGGTTACAGGTTCCCAGCCAGTGTCAGCTACTTAGTAAGATTCTCTGCAACTTAGTGAGACCCTGTTTCAAAATAAAGAATTAAAAATAGGGCTGGTGTGTAGTTCGGAGGTAGAATACCCCTGGGTTCAATCCCCAGTACTGCAAAAAATGGGATGGCATTTCTGCTCATCAAAGGAAGCCATCAAGAGTCTAAAGAAAAAGCCTACAGAATGGGACATGATCTTCACCAGTTACCTCTCTGATACAGAACTTATATCTAGAATGTACGAAGAACTTAAAAGACTTTGCACTAAAAATCCCAATCAAGAAATGGGCAATTGAATTGAGTAGACATTTCACAAAAGAAGATATATAAATGGCCAATAAATACAGGAAAAAAATGTTCAACATCATTACTAATCAAGGAGATGCAAATCAAAACTATGCTGAGATTCCATCTGAGTCCAATCGGAATGGCAATCATCAAGAAGTCAAAAAATAATAAATGTTGGTGAGGATGTGAGAAAATTCTACACTCTTGGTGGGATTGCAAATTAGTTCAGCTGCTATGGAGATCAATGTGGAGATTCCTCAGAAAACTGGGAATGGATCCATCATATGATCCAGCTATACCACTCCTGGGTATCTTTCCAAAGAACTACAGTAATATATGCATACCCATGTTCATAGCAGCACAATTCAAAATAGCCAAATTATAGAACCAACCTAGGTGTCCATCAACAGATGAATGGATTACAAAATTATGGGATAGCCATACAATGGAATTCTACTCAGCAATAAAGAAGCACAAAATTATGTCATTTGCAAGAAAATGGAAGGAGCTGGAGAACATTATGTTAAGTGAGATTAGCCAGTCACAGAAAGTGAAGGGTCATGTGTTTTCTCTAATATACACAAGCTAGGGAGTAAGGGGATATGAGAGGGACTCAAGATAATAGAAGAGAAACCTCAGTGGAGCCAGGGAGGTGGTCTAAGGGAAGGGAAGGGGGAATAGAGAGGTTCATTGAAGGAATTACTACCATCAGCCACATGTACATATGTGACAATACCAATGTCAATCTCAGTGCTCTGGCCAGGCGTGGTGACGCACACTTGTAATCCCAGCATTTGGGAGGCTGAGACCAGAGGATCTGGGTTCGGGGCCAGCCTCAGCTACCTAGTGAGGCCCTCCGCAACTTAGTGAGGCCCTGTTTCCAAATAAAGAATAAAAAATAGGGCTGGGGGTATAGCTTGGAGGTAGAATGCCCCTGAGTTCAATCCCCAGTACTGCAAAAAAAAATCTCAGTGCTCTGTATAGGGAAAGGGGGAAATGGGGGGGGCATCAAGTGCTGTGTGCATGTATGTCTCACTGTCAACATGATTTACATTATGATGTGAAACTATTATTTACCCTTTAAAAAAAGAAAGAGACAAACCAGAATCTCTCCACAGAACAAGTATTAGTAATATCATTTTTGGTATATTATCTTTTTAACCCTGTATGTACATATTTTTAATAACAGAACTTATATCTCCCTATATACATGGCTATGTATACTACTTTTTTCATATTACAGCTGTTCTAAGCATATTTCTGTGTCCTTTAATATTCTTTAAATACGTGACTTTAGCATTTTTAACATTTTAGGAATAAAATATCTCCAAGAAAAAAATATTTCTAAAGAAATGCATAGGATCTAGAAGAGACAAATGATTTTGAAAAAGACCTGGGCATGATGGCTCACACTTGTAATCCTAGTAGTTGGGAGGCTGAGACAGGAGGATCGCAAGTTTACAGCCAGCCTCAGCAACCTAATGAGACTCTCAGCAACCTAGCAAGACTCTATTCAAGATTAAAAAAAATAAAAAGGAGTGGGAGCATAGCTTAGGTAGAATGCCCCTGGGTTAAGTTCCCATGACCACAAAAAGAAAAAGAACAAAGTTAGAGGACTCACACTAACTAATTTTAAGACTTTCTATAAAGTTATAGCGGTCAAAAAGAGTAATATTTACATAAGGGTAGACAAATGGATCCATGGAAGAAAAAAGAGATTTCATAAAATGACCTACACCTACATGTCAATTGACTTTCAACAAATGTGCTAAGGCAATTTAAGAAGGAAAGGAAAGTCTTTGCAACAAATGGTGATAGCATGACTGGATATTCAACTGAAAAACATAAACCTTGACCCTTGCCTCATATCAGACACAAAACTAACTCAAAATGGATTATAGACCTAAATGTAAAAGCTAAAATCTTTCAAGGTTTCTAAGAGAAAAATATGAGTCAGCTCAGGGTAAGCAAAGGTTTCTTAATAGGATACAGAAAGCGCAATCCATAATAATAAAAAATTGATAAATTGTACTTGATCAAAATTTAAACACTTTGTTCTTTAAAATACACCATTGGAAACAGTTTATAAAGCCAAGGGAAAACATATGAAAGAAGATATTTAGACTACATGTATCTTACTAAGGACTTAAAACCGGCACATAAATATCAAGTGAAAGCATCTTGCTGGGGGTGGGAATTAGATGGGGACTTTGTATTATATCAGTGTTTCCAACCATTTTTTCATTATCACTTCCCAAGCAATGTTTTAGACATTATTTTCCTAACTAGCCCTTAAAAGAAAATTTAATATCACAGTTATACTGTGTATTAGTTAACTTTTTGGTCTCTGCAACCATAATACCTGAAAATAACAATTTAGCTGGGGGAATGTTTATTTGACTCACAATTTGAGAGGTTCAGTCCATGGTTGGCATAACAGAGGACAATCGCTTAACTCATGGGAGCAAAGAAGCAGAGAGAATGAGAGGAAGGGACCAGGGACATATACGGTCTCCTCAGCCATGCCCCTTAGTGACCTACCTCCTCTAGCTCCCTACACACACCTGCCCACAGCCACCACCCATTAAGTCCTTTCAAGTTATTTATCCATCAATGGATTTATCCACTGATGAAGTCAGAGCCCAGTTTAATTATTTTACCTCTAAATACTTCTGCATTGCCAACACATGAGCTTTTGGGGGGGGCATTTTGTATCCATACCATAACACAATGGGTATTTGTTCATGTGCTATATGCACATCTGTACCTTAAATATAAAAAGAGTGAGATTTATTTTACACACACCCCAAGTAAAAGTTTTCACCTGTTGAGAATGCATGGGTTATATTATTGTGTTAATTTTACTAAAAGTAATCAGGGTATTGTGGCCACATAAGGAAATAATTATTTTTATTAACTGTGTACAAACTAAGTACTAAATAAGTATAAAATGTCACAGTGGCTTAAGTTTACTTTAAAAAAAAAGATAGGATGATAAAATGTCAAGCAAACCCAATGATTGGTATATAAGGGTTCACTAATGCTATTCTCTCAACCTTTCTGTGTGTTTAACATTTCCATACTACAAAGTAGAATATGAAAAAAGATGTTACTAGAGGTATCTTGGTGATGAGGAATGACATGGCTTTTAAAATTATTCTTTGTGGTCCTCTGTATAATTGAAATTTCTGATATGAAACATTTATCACATATACAAAAACAATAAGGTTATTGTCTTCAAAAATAAGACAATACATTTTAAGCAAACAAAAAATAGAAATAAATGTATTTATTATGATGATAAATCTCCATAAAAAGATAAACCTATGGAAGGCATCACACTTCATGGCAAAATGCTGAAAGTATTTCTTTTACTGTTGGAAACAATACAAGATGCTCTGCCATTACCACTTCTTCAACATTGCACTGGAAGTACTTAGACAGTATGGAAAGGCAAGGCAAAAAAATCAAAAGATTCAAGGACTGGGAAAAGTATTATTATTCACAAAACAAATTAAAATAATGTACAGATTAATAATGGGAAATTATTGCTCATTCTACTGAATGTCCACTTTTGAAAATTTTTCACACTATCTACATGCACATAAAATACCATCATCAGTTTATTCTATTTTTAGAAATACATCCTAGAAAAGTCTTGTATGTTCACACTAGAAGACATTTATGATCATATGAACAGAATCCCACTTGTATTAGCAACAAATAAAAGAATAAAGAAATCAACCCAAACATCCATCCGTGGCAGATTGGATACATAAATCAAAGTATGTATATACACAAAACGGAATGCTATTTGGCAATGAAATAATGCTTAATCTCCTGTCTGCAAACTCTACTCCTGATCCTAAACAATGCCTTTTGAATGCTTGTGACAGGTCACAGGGAGGATCAGCCTAGAAGGAGAAACTGATCAACATAACCCCAAACCCTGGACCAACCCAGAAATCATACTGATGTCAACCTCACAGACAATGAACTATACATTTTTATTTCTCTGGGTCATCGGTGTCTCACTTCTCTAGAGTTTGAATGTATTACTACAAACTGAGTCCAAAAGAAGCTTTCACATTAAATTTTGTATCAAGTGCACAAAAAACAGAGTTAGATTAAATCTCTTCTTAGTGCCCTGAATTTTTTGATCAAAATAGAAGTGGTTCTTTTCTTCTTTCATTGTGCTACATAATAGCATATGTCTTATCCTAGAATTGTGGCCAATTTTTCAATAATAATTTTGCCTTCTATTCAGCCTAAATAAAAGCTCACTGTTTCAACCTTTATGAACACTGGTTCAACTAGGGTCACAAACCTCATCAAAAGACTACGATTTGTTAGCATTTTCTAGTTATTGTTGACGTTATTATTCTACCACACACTTTTCCCTATTTATAATATTGTGAATATTAATTTATCCTACTATATTTCCTCATGAAAGCTAAAGAACCATAACATCATCAAAATACTTCAGAGACACTTCTTTTTTTCAATCTTATAGAACCAAGCTGCTTTTTCTATTCTCCTGCATACAATCTCCAACATGGTTTCCTTGAGTTGAAAGCCCATCTCAGGCCAGCAGCACTGACTCCACACTGACCTTCTAAGCCAGTCCCCTTGGGCTTCTATAACCAAATACTAAAAGATTGGCAGCTTAAACAGTAGCATTCATTTACTCAGGGTTCTAGACAGTAAGAAATCCAAGATCAAGGTGCTGGCCAATTGAGTTTCTAGTGATAGCCCTCTTTTTGGCTTGTAGACTGTCATCTTCCCTTTGTATCCTCACATGGGAAAGTGGAGAGAAGAAGAAGGAGGAGAAGGAGAAGGAGGAAGAGGAGTGGGATGAACAGGAGGTGAAGGAAGAGAGGAGAGAAGAAATTTTTCTGATGGCGTTCTTACAAAGACACTAATCCTATAGGATCAGGATTCTACCCTTATGACTTTATTGAACCTTAATTATTTCCCTGCTCCAAATACAGCTACACTAAGTGTTAGGGTTTCAACATATCAATTTGGGGAAGCACACAATTAAGTCCATAGCACAATGCATCTTTTCTTTTTTTAAGGTACTGGGGATTGAACCCAGGGGCATTCTACCTTGGAGCTACACCCCCAGCCCTATTTTTTATTCTTTATTTTGAAACAGGGTCTTACTAAGTCGAGGAGTGCCTCACTAGGTAGCTGAGGCTGGCCGCGAACCCGGATCCTCTGGTCTCAGCCTCCCAAATGCTGGGATTACAAGCGTGTGCACCACGCCCGGCTAGCACAATGCCTCTTAAAGTATCTGTGCAGGGAATTTCTGGATAATTTCATTTGCTTCTTTTGTATGTTTCATTCTGTGGTAAATCAGTACTTTTATATAAATCTAACAGAAATGAATCCCTAGAATAATGAAATGGGGGAAATCTAAAACCGTGAAACATACAAGACCTAATTCCCTCTTTATTATTAGAATCAATCAACACAGAATTATTCTCTAAATAACCTTTGAAAATACTTTGTATTATGTACATATAACAAAATTTACCATTTTAGCCATTTTTATATACATAATAGCTCATTACCATTCAGTACATTCAGAATATGATATAACCATCACTACTGGCTAGTTCCAGAACTTTTTTCACCATTCCAAACAGAATAGGGAAAAACAGAAACAGAAACTCTGGGCCCAGTACACAATAACTCTTTATTCTTTCCTCCCCACCAGCCCATAGTAACCTATTTCTGTCTCTGAATTTGCCTATTCTAGATGGCTTATCTACGTGGAATTATATGGTATTTTTCCTCGTGTGCCTGTCTTATTTCACTTTATGTAATGTGTTCAGGGTTTGCCCATGTTGTAGTTTTTTAAATGCTTCTAAGGCACTTGTTTCCAATTTCTGTTTTTCTTTGCTGAGAGTGTTTGTTACTTTACAAGTCTGTGGACCAGCAGCAGTCCACACATTGCTTTGAGATCACACTTTGAATAGCATGCCTGTAACCTATTATGTAGCCAGACATGCACACTAGATGTTATCTCCCAGTTAAAACCTGAGAAGGACTGGACTTCACCAAGAAACTTGAGTCTTTTGTTCAGTAGGTAAGGTCATCTGCATCGAGGATACTTTCAGTGAAAAAATAGAATCTTCTCTTGCACTTACCTGCATTGTATGCATGGTATCTGCAACACTAACCAGATAGTGAGGTCACCATATAATAAAACTGCCAGATGAGATCAAATAAGTAATACTCATTAAAATCACTTAAAATGTTGGCATGGAAAGTATAAGCCTTCTTACAGGCAATTATGCACTTTTTTTCTCTTTATAAACAAAGCTAAATTCAAAACCATATTACATCACACTTCTAATCAGCCTTGAAGATTATCACCAGAAGGTTAGATTGGTGGCCTGAGCTGCGGGTGGTGGCGCACACCTGTAATTCCAGTACTTGAGAGGCTGAGACAGGAGGACAGCCTCAGCAACTTAGCAAAATCCTCAGCAACTTAGCAAGGCCCTGATTCAAAATTTAAAAATAAACAGGGCTGGTGGTGTAGCTCAGAGGTAGAATGTCCTTGGGTTCAGTCCCCAGTAGTGTGCGTGTATGTGTGCACACCCATGCACACACACATGCATGCAAAATAATAATTCTGCAACCAATAGCTTATGCCTCTGTCATTTCATAAATGTGCAAGAATACAGGAATTTCTTTTATATAGGTTCCTAGAAGATGAATTCCTGAGTCAAAGAGTAAGTGCATATGTAATTTCATGAGAGGTTATAAAACTCCTTCCTATAGAAGTTATGGTTTGCCTTTCCACCAGTAATGTGCTGTTAAGCTTTGAATTATTCTTCTATCTGATAGGTGAGAAATGTTTTTTGATGTATTTTGATTTACCTTCCTGTTCTTATTTGGTAAACTTGGTCATCTTTTGAGATTTTTAAAACCCTGTTACATTTATTTTGTCATATTGCCCATTTTTCTGTTTCTTTTCAGATATGTTTTGCAAAGAATATTAATCATTATTTTGTAACACAAATTGCAAAATGTTTTCTGGTCTTCATTTGTCTTCTGCCTTTTTTATTGTACTTTTGCCATGCAAAAGTTTGAGGTTTTTAATGTATTTTAATGTAGTCTAATATATAATCTTTTTCTAGATTAGGAGTAATAATTAGAAAGGCTCCCATCACTCCCAAGTGATAAAGGAATTCATCTATGATTTCTTCAATTTTTTTTCTTAAAAAAAATAGAACATTCCTTTGCGTTCTCTCTCCCTCTCCCAACATGGTGGCCTCAGCAAAAAAAGAAGAAGAAGAAGAAGAAGAAGAAGAAGAAGAAGAAGAAGAAGAAGAAGAAGAAGAAGAGAAGAAGAAGAAGAAGAAGAAGAAGAAGAAGAAGAAGAAGAAGAAGAAGAAGAAGAAGAAGAAGACGACTATCTCCCTAACAGACTTTCTGGCTGAGGATGGGGGGACTGGTAGAAGAAGCTACCTGTTCCCAAACCAGTCCGCTGGGCTGATGAAACAGATGACCTGGAAGGAGATGTTTCAACCACTTGGCATAGTAATGATGACGATGTGTATAGGGCACCTCCAATTGATCGTTCTATCCTTCCCACTGCTCCAGGGGCTGCTCAGGAACCCAAATCTTCCCAAATCCCCACCCTACATTGCTTTCCTAGGGAACCTGCCCTATGATGTGACAGAAAAGTCCATTAAGGAATTCTTTAGAGGATTAAATATCAATGCAGTACATTTACCACGTGAACCCAGCAATCCAAAGAGGTTGAAAGGTTTTGGTTATGCTGAGTTTGAGGACCTGGATTCCCTGCTCAGTGCCCTGAGTCTTAGTGAAGAGTCTCTAGGTAACAGGAGAATTCGAGTGGATGTTGCTGATCAAGCACAGGATAAAGACAGGGATGATCGTTCTTTTGGCCAGGATAGGAATCAAGATTCTGACAAAACAGACACAGATTGGAGGGCCTGTCCTGCCACAGACAGCTTTGATGACTACCCATCAAGAAGAGGTGATGACAGCTTTGGAGACAAGTATCGAGATCGCTATGACTCAGACTGATATCGGGATGGTTATCGTGATGGCCCACGCCAGGACATGGGTCGATACGGGGGCAGGGATCACTATGATGACCGAGGCAGCAGAGACTATGATAGAGGGTATGATTCCAGGAGAGGCAGTGGCAGAAGAGCATTTGGTAGTGGATACCGCAGGGATGATGACTACAGAGGAGGTGGGGACTCCTATGAAGACCGATATGACAGACGGGATGATTGGTCATGGGGCTCCAGAAATGATTATTCTCAGGATGATTATAGGCTTGATGATAGAGGTTCCCCCCCCCAAAGACCCACACTGAATCTAAAACCTCGGAATACTCCTAAGGAAGATGATTCCTCTGCTAACACCTCCCAGTCCAGTCGAGTGGCTTCTATCTTTGGAGGGGCAAAACTTGTTGACACAGCTGCTAAAGAGAGAGAAGTAGAAGAACGGCTACAGAAGGAGCAGGAGAAATTGCGGCGCCAGCTGGATGAGCCCAAACTAGAGGGATGGCCTTGGGAGAGACACCCACTGTTGGCGAAGTGAAGAAACTCAGGAACGGGAACCATCAAGGACAGGAAGTGAGTCATCAAGACTGGAGCCTCAGCCACATCTGGCAGAAGTAAGTCAGACCAGGATGCACCAAGGAGAGAGAGTGAGAAATCTCTAGGAAATGAAACACTCAGTAAGGAGGAAGACTGTCACTCTCCAACGCCTAAGCCTCCCAAACCCGATCAACCTCTAGAGGTAATGCCAGCCCCTCCGCCAGAGGAGAATGCATGGGGGAAGCGAAGCTCTAACCCTCCCACTCGATCTCAGAGCTCAGACACAGAGCAGAAATCCCCTACAAGTGGTGGTGGGAAAGTAGTTGCAGCGCAGCCATCTAAGGAAGGACCAGCAAGGAGAGATGATAATAAAATAGATGGGATGAGGGTCCCCAAAGGCCAAACTGGGAACTCCAGCCATGGTCCAGGAGATGGAGGAAACAAAGACCACTGGAAGGAGTCAGATAGGAAGGATGGCAAAAAGGATCAAGACTCCAGATCTGCACCTGAGCCAAAGAAACCTGAGGAAAATCCAGCCTCTAAGTTTAGTTCTGCAAGCAAGTATGCTGCACTCTCTATGGATGGTGAAGATGAAAATGAGGAAGACTATGCTGAGTAGACATCTACATCCTTTGTTTCTCCTAGTCTCTCCACCCTGGAACATTCCAGAGCAAATCAAACCTCTATCCAGACAAGACAAAATAAAACTCACCATCTCCTGGAGACCTTTCTTACCTTTTTTTTTTTTTTTTTTTTTTTTTGCGGTACTGGGGATTGAACTCAGGGGCATTCTACCTCCGAGCTATACCCCCAGCCCTATTTTTTATTCTTTATTTTGAAACAGGGTCTCACTAAGTTGCGGAGGGTCTCACTAGGTAACTGAGGCTGGCCGCGAACCTGGATCCTCCGGTCCCAACATCCCAAATGCTGGGATTACAAGCACACGCCACCACACCCGGCTCTTTTAAAAAAATTTTTTTTTTAAAAAGTGAAATGAAATTCTTCTGCATGCTGCTGCAGCCTTTAAAGTATTGAAATAACCGGAGAATCATCAATGTAGCCAGAGAGACAGAAACTACAGCTTTTTAAAGGAAAAGTTGTGGTGTGTTCTTATGATACCATGTAGTTGCCTGTGTGATTAGTGCCTAGGGGCCTCCATTTAACAAAAATGGTAATGACTGGTAAAATGTCTGGACTGATTGGGCAGTAGGGAAGGGATAAGGAAGAGTGAGGATTCTGCCTTTTATTTTTTTTATTTTTTTATTTTTTATTTTGGTGGTACTGGGGATTGAACCCAGTGGCATTCTACCTCCGAGCTACACCCCCAGTCCTATTTTTTATTCTTTATTTTGAAACCGGGTGTCACTAAGTTGCGGAGTGCCTCACTAGGTAGCTGAGGCTGGCCGCGAACCCGGATCCTCCAGTCTCAGCCTCCCAAATGCTGGGATTACAAGCGTGTGCCACCACGCCCAGCTTCTGTCTTTTAATTCATATCTTGTTGTGGCATATATGAATTCTCAAAACCTTATCCAAATAAATTTTCCATCCTTGGAAAGGCTAAAAAAATAGAACTTTGATCCACTGCAAGGAATTTGGGGTGCGTGGCACTGGCTTTAGTATGGGGAGTTTTTCATCGTGGATGCCTATACTTTGCTTAGGTTTTCTATTTGAAGTATTGATGCACATTGATCTGGCAGTCCTGAGCATCTTCTCACTCCAATTAGTTGTCTACAATTACCTTTGCCCATCAACTAGTCCAAAATATACCTCATGAACAGTCATTCTGTCTGAACTACACCCTCAGCCCTTTTTATTTTTATGTTTTTAACTTTGAAACAGGGTCTTGCTAAGTTGTAGAATGTCTTGCTAAGTTTCCAAAGTTGGCTTAGAACCTGCAATCCTCCTGCCTCAGCCTCCCAAGTATTGGGATTACAGGTATACGCCATCACACCCAGCTCAGAATATCCCACATTTCTAAGGGTGAGGGTTTTTGTCCTTGATGTTATTACTACTGCATATAGGCCTGTATTGGGGCTGGAAAGTGTTTAGAGATGTTGAGAGGAATAAGGGGGTTATAAGGAAAGGTAGCACTGTAAAATGAGCTGGTAAATTGCAATTTGCTTTTTTTGTGTGTGTGTGTGTGATACTGGGGGTTGAACTCAGGGGCATTCTACCTCCGAGCTATCTCCCCAGCCCTATTTTTATTCTTTATTTTGAAACCGAGTCTCACTAAGTTTCGGAGTGCCTCACTAGATAGCTGAGGCTGGCCGAGAACCCGGATCCTCTGGTCTCAGCCTCCCGAATGCTGGGATTACAAGCGTGTGCCACCATGCCCGGCTTTGCAATTTGCTTTTGATTTTCCTTGTTGTCCCCTCCAGCTTTCTTCTAGCCTCTCCTTTGTCTTGGTGTCATTGGATGATGGTGATTAATCCTCCTCATCATTTGAGCATGTTTTTGAGAATTTTTAAATGCAAGTCTGATTTTTGAAGTTATAGCAAACTTTTCTCTTGGGGAATGTACATGAGCTGTTTCACTAACAAAGAGAGTGTTTGCTCGCCATAAAAATTCTTTTTCATACTGCATAATGCCTCTGTCGGGCTCCAAGTTGGTTTCTCAAACACTAACTGCCAAACAAACTATTACTTCCTGGTCCCTGCCTACAGCCAAAGGTGTTTGTTCATTAGCCAGTCAGAAGCTTGATTGGTGTGTTTTCTGCTCAAGGCAAAATACAGTTTTGATCGTCTAAATTCAAGTTTCTTTTAGCATCTTCTAGGATTTTTGCCTGGTCTCATCATTTAATTCGACCTTCTCTTTTAAATGTGGACAATCATCATAGAATGGACTAACTGGTCCCTCACACTGATCTTCTTTTCGATTAATCAAAAACGCATTGATTTTTTGAAACTGAGATTATAACTAAGGGAGCTGAGCATTTGTATTGTGCCGCCAGAGGGGAACTTCTTAAAATGGTTCGCAAGGACCTGGTGAGACACGGACAAAGGGCACAAACACACTCCACACTCCTGGTCTTTTTTTTTTTTTTTTTTTTTTTGCAGTGGGGATTGAACCCAGGGGTGTTCTACTGCTGAGCTGACACTCAGTTCTTTTTATTATTATTATTTTTTTAATTTTGAAAGAGTCTCACTAAGTTGCTAATGGCTTCCCTAAGTTGCCCAGGCTGGCCTCAAACCTGAGATCCTCCTGTCTCAGCCTCCCAACTACTGAGATTACAGGTGTGTGTCTTCACACCCAGCCAAGCAGAGATTCTTAGACAGGATATAGCATGGCTATGAAAAAACTAACTTTTAATTCCAGGCTGACAACCAAGCCTTGCCTTCCCCAGAAGTTAAAGTACTCTTACAGGAAAAGAAGAGGGGAAAAAAAAAACACATCTTTTGGAATGTACCAAAAGTCAATTAACATTCCTGAAATCTAGCCCCCCCTTTCCAGGAACACAACTAGCTCTCCTTCATCCAGAGAGCCAGCCTGACACTCTCTTGGTCAAAGCTGGGTCTCCTTTCAGTTCCAGCAGAAGATGTCAAATAAAGAGTCTTGTTCCCATCACAGACATGCCTCTGGTTCTTATGGAGACCACAAGAAGCTGCCGAGCCTGCATGGCTGGTGTGGGAAAGCCTCCCCCAGATATTCTCACTGATCCTGATTGCAATACTGCAAGCGCCATGTCTAATTTTGAATACACCCTTAAGCTGTAGTATGAGAGGATTTATTGCATCAGTGAAAAGATTTGGAAGATTCTAATTTTGGATACTATTTTTCATTTCTAATATTCAAAAAGTTATATTAATACTTTAATTGCTATGTAAAACATTTTAATATTTCGGGATGCTATTTTCATTTCTAATATATAAAACTAATATTGGTGTTTAAAATTAATACTTAAAATTAAATATTAATTTAATTCATAGGAAAGAAAACATGTGACCCTCAGCTTTCTGAGACTGGCTGATATCGCTTGGCATAATATTCTCTAGTTCCAAGTGGAATAGTAGAATGGGGCTGGCGGAGGGAAGTGGGGATGGAAAAAAGAAGGCTTGAAGCCGGGCGTGGTGGCGCACGCTTGTAATCCCAGCATTCGGGAGGCTGAGACCGGAGGATCCGGGTTCGCGGCCAGCCTCAGCTACCTAGTGAGGCACTCCGCAACTTAGTGAGACTCGGTTTCAAAATAAAGAATAAAAAAATAGGGCTGGGGGTGTAGCTCGGCAGTAGAATGCCTCTGAGTTCAATCCCCAGTACAAAAAAAAAAAAAAAAAAAAGAAGGCTTGAGGAAGGAAACAGTTGAAAGAATGCTATCTACCATTCTCACTAACATGTACGGGGAGGGAGGAAGGGGGAGCGGGGTAGGGTCTGTAGAGAAACACCCCAAGTGTTGTGTGCATGTCTGTTTCTATCACTCTGGACTTCATTATGATGCATAATTACAATGCACCAATAAAAAATATATTAGAAATTAATAATCAAACACAACTGAATATAGACAAATTGGTCACTGCAGTTACATAGGAGGTAAGCTTGTTGGCTGCTACTGCCAC
Source organism: Graphiurus murinus (assembly GCA_004027655.1). Taxonomy (NCBI): domain Eukaryota; kingdom Metazoa; phylum Chordata; class Mammalia; order Rodentia; family Gliridae; genus Graphiurus; species Graphiurus murinus. Next base: position 22,212 of record PVLC010014844.1, read on the forward strand.
ATCGTCTAAACATTCCACAGGAGCTCATCCTTGGTCCAGTCTTGGGGTGAGCTAACCTAAGAATAATAGGCATAGAAGAGGGATTAGAAACCGAAACTAATAGAATAAACTATCTTTTCAAAGAAGCAATATCAGAGAATTTTCCAAACATAGAAAGAGAAGTTGACACACAGGTACAGGAAACATACAGAACTCCCTCGAGACAAGACCAAAGAAGAGGTTCACCACGCCATATAATAATCAAATTGACTAATGTAAAGGCCAAGGACATCTAGAACTAATCCCACAGCCCAGATTATGCCTTAAAGTTACCCCGACCAAAGAGTTAAGATGTCTGTAGTTGGTTGAGGGCTACTTCGAGAAAAATTCATTGTCTAGCTTGTGGCAGAATCACGCAAATCTCTGCCACATGTCTCTTCCCTGTGTCTCTAAGTCTTCCTCTTCTGACTCCTGTGAAGACACTCACTGGATTTAAGGCTCCCTCTAATTCTGGACAAACTCATCTCCAGAACCGTACCTAAATTATATGCACAAAGGCCCTTTTTCCAAATAAGACCAAAAAATCCAGACTCTTTTAATACAATACTGGGAGTCTAGAAACTAGTTCCTGCAGAAAATATATGTGATAATTAAAGCAGGAGATGAGGATAAGGAGAGGGGAGAGACAGAGAACTAAATAAAAACCAAAAGAAGTATTTGGAGGTTTCCATTAAGGCAATACATTAGTCATTAAATATGCATGACCTCCCAGATCTTTTTGTTATCATTTTAGGGTTTTCTAACAAAGAAATACAATTTCTTCAACAGATCCCCCAAATTTCAAGTCACCATGCTGACAAATAGACATCTAAAGATGAATAGGAAGTTGGATGTGGTGGCACATGCCTGTCATCCCAGTACTTGGGAGGCTGAGATAGGAAGATTGCAAGTTTGAGTTCAGTCTCAGCAATTTAGTGAGATCCTCAGCAACTTAGCAAGAGCCTGCTTCAAAAACAAAAAATAAAATAGGGCTAGGAGTGTAGCTAAGAGGTAGAACAGCTCTGGGTTCAATCCCCAGTATCTCACACACACACACACACACACACACACACACACACACACACACACACACACAGTAGAAACCAGGTGTGGGGATGCATGCCTATAATCCCAATACTTGAGAGGGGTGAAAACAGGAGGATCACAGTTTCAAAATCAGTCTCTGCAACTTAGCAAGACTCTTAGTAACCTTGTGAGACCCTGTCTCAAAACAAAACATAAAAAGAGCTGGGGGGTGTAGCTTGGAAGCAGAATGCCCTGGGTTCAATCTCCAGTACAACAAAAAAATAAAACTTAAAAATAAAGATGAATAGGATACATTCGCCACCCTACTTAAGCCTTGAGTTTTGCCTTCTCAAAACCCCATTAATAAGCTGGGCGTGGTGGCGCACGCTTGTAATCCCAATATTTGGGAAGCTGAGACCAGAGGATCCGGGTTCGAGGCCAGCCTCAGCTACCTAGTGAGGCACTCCGCAACTTAGTGAGACCTGGTTTCAAACTAAAGAATAAAAAATAGGGCTGGGGGGTATAGCTTGGAGGTAGAATGCCCCTGAGTTCAATCCTCAGCATTGCAAAAAAAAAAAAAAATACCATTAATTTTTAGGTTTTATTTTTTCCCATAAGTGATTCTTACTTGAGGATTTTAACTCTCCATCTCAATTGGAAGCTTCAGGTTTGATGAGGGACAGGGTGTTAGGGAGAAGCTGGATTTATCCAGAAGATGATGAGACTGATGATTCTGTAGCTGCAAATCACCTCCTGCAGAAATCAATCACTGAAGATGTTTGACCTGGAAAAGAAGGAGGAATGGGAAAGCTGCTTCAAATCATGTCTAGATCTGAAGCAGAGGAAAATGGGACTATTCCATTTTGCTCCCCTGAAAATGTCAAAATGCACTACATAAGGCGGGGTAAACTGGGCATGGTGGTGCATGCCTGTAATCCCAGCACTTGGGAAGCTGAGACAGGCTGAGGATTACAGACTCAAGACCAGCTGCAGAAACTTAGCAAAACTCTCAGCAACCTAGCGAGACCCTGTTTCAAAGACAAAAAACAAAAGGGGATGAGGGTGTAGTTTAGAGGTGGAGTGTGCCTGGGTTCAATCCCGAGTACCACAAAAAAAAAGTGGGTGGGAGGGGAGGTTGAGCAACAGGAGAGGAATAGGGGGGAGAGGTTAGGTAACCGAGCACTAGAATAAAAGTAGAGGTTCCAGCCGGGCGTGGTGGCGCACGCTTGTAATTCCAGCATTCAGGAGGCTGAGACCGGAGGATCCGGGTTCGCAGCCAGCCTCAGCTACCTAGTGAGGCACTCCGCAACATAGTGAGACCCTGTTTCAAAATAAAGAATAAAAAATAGGGCTGGGGGTATAGCTCTGAGGTAGAATGCCCCTGAGTTCAATCCCCAGTACAGCAAAAAAAAAAAAAAAAAAGTAGAGGTTCCTACTAACTCAAGGTACATGTTTGTGATGAAGGCCAAAGGGGTAAGCCAATGTCATGTTGTCAGAATTACCAGGAACAAGCACAAAGTCCCAAAACCAGAGGCAGGACTTAAGACAAGATTATGGAACTGAAAGTTTGGATTATGATAAATGGGTCAAAATGAAAGCGAGAAGCCAGGCATGGTAGCACACACCCATAATCCCAGTACTTGGGAGGTTGAAACAAGAGGATCACAGGCTTGAGGCCAGCCTCAGCCAACATAGCAAGACTGTCAGCAACCTAGCGAGACTCTGTTTCAAAACAAAATGTAAATATTGGACTGTAGCTCGAAGGGAGAATGCCCCTGGGTTCAATCTCCAGCACCATACACACACAATGAAAGCAAATCAAGAATAAGTGAAGGAAGGTCCCGGTGGTATGTGTATGGAGAAAGTCATCCTAGTAGACCAGAAGCTGAGAGGGGCCAGAACTTAAAATGGGAGCTGAACATTGGAAGGAATGGGAAAGCACAGCCCCCAGACAGTCCACCATTCCCCAGGTGTGTCCCACACTTGGCCTTTGTGCACATAACAAATCCTAAATGTCCTCACTTCAGATGCTACCACCTTCCTGGGGATGGCAGTACTCGTCCCTCCTCAGTGCTTCCATCTTTCCTCTTAGGATCTCTTCTCTTAATTCTCTTATAAAGTGACACAAACACACACACACACACACACACACACACACACACACACACACACCTCTGAGAATAAATACTGTCTTACTCATATTTTCACATCCCCAATCTCTGAGACAAGGACTGCACATGGCAATTCATCATCATATCCTGACTTATAAAAACACTTTCCCTACACCTTTCACAACAAGAAACCAATAATAAGCCGGGTATGTCAGTGCACACCTGTAATCCCAATATTTGGGAGGCTGAGACAGGAGGATCTCAGGTTTAAGGCCAGGCTCAGCAACTTAATGAGTCCCTCAGCCACTTAGTGAGACCCTGTTTCAAAATGAAAAATGAAATAGGGTTGGGGGTGTAGTTCAGAAGTAGAATGGCCCTGGGTTCAATCTCTAATACTGAAAGAAAAGAAAAAAAAGTGCCTCACATATTCTCTTTTTCTCACTGGCTGGAACTGACACAGACTTGACAGTGGTCCAACATCAAGGATGCTGATGAAGATGAGGTCCTAGGCCAAAGGATGAGCCTTAGGACCTAAATGACCGTATGGGACAGCAGTTCCCCGATGGCCAGGACTGCCCACATCAGAACTGCTTTATGAAATACCAGCCACTATATGGTGGGGTCCTTCATCAGATTTGCTTAGTCTTTATCTTACCATGAGGTTCAAGGTGAGGTTGTCCAGCCAATGAGCAGTCAGGTAGGGGTAAATGTCATGCTATGCCCTTTTGTTAGAGAAAACCCTAATGGCTGCAACAAACACACATTAGGAAAAATCTAGCTTAACAGCCCCATGTATGAAAAGGACTTTAAAGATTCGGGGGCCAGGCATGGTGGCCCACACCTGTAATCCCAGTATTGTGAGACTGAGACAGGGGGAGTACAGATTCGAAGCCAGTTTCAGCAATTTAGTGAGACCCTCAGCAACTTAGCAAGACATTGTTTCAAAATAAAAAATAAAAAGGGCTGGAGGAGGGGGTAGCTCAGAAGGAGAACGCCCCAGGGTTCAATCCTCAGTGTCCTCCCCCCACCTCACCCCCCAAAAAAAACTTTTGAGTTGAGTAGAAGATGAATATAACTCTGGGGTGGGGGTTAAATACAACTCTAGAAGTGTGCTATGTAGAATGAGGGCTGAGATGGTCGGACTGTGATCTTTCTGTCCTAATCAGACCATAGCTAGTAACCTTGGGTTTCTTCAACAGCACTTCTCAAAACCTTATGGGAATCTGATTACCCCTTAGTAGTCCATGGGTGCTAGCAAATTCAGTTAAGATTTTTATTTTTGCCTCCAATTCTCAAGTGAACCGCATCTAGGTCAGGCAATCTGGATGCTTCAAACGAAGTATAATCAGAAGAGAAAAATCAGGATGGTGAGCAAATTTAAAATGATGTCCCAGGAGGAGTATTCGTTGGACTTGAGTGGGAAGAGAATGACTCGCCACAATGAAGAAAAACCTCACTGACACAGAAGAATAGATGGCTTCAAATATCTCAAGAGGAAGAGGAATGAGATGTATTCTAAATGGTGTCTGAAAATGTGGAACTTGAAACCGCATAAAATAAAGCAGGACTCCATATAACCTTAATATAGAAACATCTAGATTTTTTAAGAGATTATATAAAAGATGCCCATTTCGATTTACAGGAAACTTCTTCCCTTTATGAAGGGATCCGTGCCAGTCTTCTTTGACTAGTGGTGTGCTGTGTCCATTTAAGAGTTTTGATTTTCAAAACCTACCATATGATCCAGCAATACCACTTCTGGGAATCTACCCAAAAGAATGGAAACCAAACTATCAGACCAATGCATGCGTATCCATGTTTAAAGCTGCACAATTCACAATTTGCAAATTATGGAAGCAGCCAGGCTGTCCATCAATAGATGAATGGATTACAAAACTATGGGATATGTACACAATGGAATTTTACTCAGCCATAAAGAAGAACAAAACCATGTCATTTGCAGGGAGATGGATGGAACTGGAAAACATTATGTTAAGTGAGATTAGTCAGTCACAAAGAGTAAAAAATCGGATGTGCTCCGTAATATGTAGAAGCTAGGGAGAAAGTTGGTCATAAGAGGGACTCTAGATGAAGAAGGAGAAACCTTAGATGAGCAAAACCACCTCACAGGAATATACTGAAGCCCTCAGTTCCCTGGCACAACAGTCAGCAAAGATAATAGGAGACGAGTTTAATAACAAAACTATTGAAAACTGTGTGAGAGGCGACAAGGAAATCACAGGAGTGACAAAATAACCCAAAGCTAATAACAGGGAACCATAGGGCCAAGGGGAAGGCAGTGGAGTCGGCAGACAGGAAGAGTTGAAAGTTGAGTGAAATTAGGTGCATGGCGGGGGGGGGGGGGGGGGGGGGGGGGGGGGGGGGGGGGGGGGGGGGGGGGGGGGGGGGGGGAGTGGCTGCAGCTTATGACCCAACAGGGAGAAGTGGAGACGGTAATACTCTAAATATTTTATTTTATTTTATTCTTTGTGGTACTAGGGATTGAACCCAAAGGCATTCTACTACTGAGCGATTATATTTTATTTTATTTTATTTTATTCTATTCTATTTACCCCAGCCCTATTTTATTTATTTATTTATTTATTTATTTATTTATTTATTTATTTATTATTTGCGGTACTGGGGATTGAACTCAGGGGCATTTTACCTCTGAGCTATACCCCCAGCCCTATTTTTTATTCTTTATTTTGAAACAGGGTCTCACTAAGTTGCAGAGAGCCTCACTAAGTAGCTGAGGCTGGCCGCGAACCCGGATCCTCCGATCTCAGCCTCCCAAATGCTGGGATTACAAGCGTGCACCACCACTCCCTGCTCTATTTTTTTTTTTTTATTTTAAGATGGGGTTTAGCTAAGTTGTTGAGGGTCTCTGTATATTGCTGAAGCTGGCCTCAAAACTGCAATCGTCCTGTTTCAGTCTCCCCAGTACTGGGATGACAGACGTGTGCCGCCACACCCAGCTACTCGGAACCTCTGCAATCTGCCCTAGTCTCCCATCAGCTGAACCCAGACAGAAGCCAGAGGGCAGAAGGACCGTGCAGGTCAGCGCTTCAGTCCATAAAGAAGAGTGGAAGGAGTGAAGAGACATCTCTAGAAACAAATGTGGGATCTAAAATAGGCCACTCTCCCTCCCTCCCCAGACCTGTTAGTGAGATTGCTATTTAACCAGAGCCTAACCTCTGGGGTTTTATCAAAGCCTAATTGAAGGGAAATACCCAACTTCCATGCACTCTAACCATCTTGCCCTACTGCTAGGACAGGGGAGAAAAAACCTGAAAAGCTAGTGTGAAATTTCAAAGACTGAAATGTAATATTAGGAGGACAAAGACCCTCTCCCCATACATACCTGACGGTGTCAACCGTCCGATCATGCATCTTTGCATTTTCGTCCATATCTGAGCAATACTAAACACACCTTGGAGGTGGAAACTGGTCTACAGTGAAAATGAGAAGCCAGCATGCTGGCAGTGACACTGGTGGGTTTTCATCTCCCTCTATTCACAGGGCTGAATAACGTCTTCATTTGGAAACGCGCTTTCCAGACCGCAGTGTTTCTGTTCTGTGCTAAACCTAGGGTAAACCCAGAGAGGAAAAGAAATCTTGCTTCTGTTAAGAACGCCTGCAACAATAAGATGCAGATTTTATTTTCCTGAAGCAGCAAATGATCCACCAGAAAAGTCGGAATAGATCAGGATTCAAACAACAAATCTAGCTGTATCAAGTTAGAGCCCAGGAGAGGGCAAAGATAAGACAGAGCGATGCTCTTGGGCCTGAAGATTTTGTTTGGGCTTTGAATTAGACAGATGTTCATTCACCGTCCTCGTTTGCACAGAAAGAGTAAAACATCTCATAGGCAAGTTTTATTTCGACATGACTTCTTTCCATAAATATCCTCTCTTGGTTATAGTGCATTATTGTTTTTTAAAAAAAGGCCTTGGGCAGCCTCTCACATTTTCTGCTGCTACCGTGGCTCCCGGAGCACTGTTTCTTCCCCTTTCGTATTGTATTCATCATTTGGTATTGTAATTATTTAACATGTCTGACTCCCTTGCTAGACTGTGAGCCCCGAGAGGAAGGATCATGCCTTATTCATCTCTGCCTCCTGCAGTCCCAGCCGCACCTCGCACCTCACAGAGTCCATACCCAATCAACGCTTGCCAAATAAATTTAGAAGAGAGCAACCTTGCCTTCGGTCCTTTCTCCCTTGAGGGGAAGAACTCTCAAACTAGGAGAGAAGGCCATCCCTCCTGAGCATTTTCCAGAGTGAAGCAAGTGGTTGGGATTTTCTTTTTGACTCTCATATTTTTATTTGCCTGTACTACACAAGGGAATGTAAGATTTGCTCAACTGAATCACCTAGAGTTGGGGTTGGCATACATTTTTTTCTTTCTCTCTCTCTCTCTCTCTCTCTCTCTCTCTCTCTCTCTCTCTCTCTCTGGCACTGGGAATTGAACATAAGATAATTCTACCTCCAAGCAACACCTCCAGCCCTTTTCACTTATTTATTTTCTAACAGGGTCTCTCTAAGTTACAGAGGCTGGCCTCAAAACTGCCTTATATACTCAGATGTTTGTGATGTAATCTGTAATCATTTCTGATTTTTTAAAACTTTTCACCAATAAGTATATACACTGATGGTAGTGGTTCATATACTTTTTGGTGAAAAGTAATCCTCATTACTCAGGAGGCTGAGGCAGGAGGATCACAGACTCAAGGCCAGCCTCTGCAACTTACCAAGACCCTATCTCAAAATAAAATATTTTTTAAAAGTCTAGGAATGTATCTCCATGGTACAGCATCCCTAGTACTACCAAAAAATAAATAAATAAAGTAAGATAATTGTTGTTGAATAACACAGAACTGGGGATGAGTGAGCTACAGATTATTTCTTCCTCTTCCTGTGGTTAGTCACATGAAGGGGGGTTTCCCAGGTCTGATTAGGGTGAATTTGGCAGCATTCAGTTCTAGTAGCATTGTCTTTTAGTCAAAATTAACTATACAAAGTACTATCCTATGACATGGGGGAAGAAACACAATGTTTTTAAATGTTGAGTTGAGATGACCATCTCCTACATCCTCACCAATCTATCTTTCTTTTTTTCCCCTTGTACTGGGGATTGAACCCAGGGGCATCCTACCTCCAAGCTATACCCCAGCCCTTTTTTATTTTTATTTTCATTTATTTTGAAACACGGTCTCGCTAAGTTGCTGAGGGTCTTCCTAGATTGCTGAGTCTGGCCTCCAACCTGCGATCCTCCTGCCTCAGCCCCCCGAGTACTGGGATTACAGGCCTGTGCCACCACGCCTTGCTCTAGTGTTTCTGACCTTAGGCTAGCTGCAGTTCTCACACCTGGATGTGCATCAGGATCACACAGAGGGCTCTGCATTTCTCACCAGTTCTCAGGTGAGGCTCACACTACTGCTTTGGGGACCTCACTTTAAGAACCACTAATCTAAAGAAAAATGCAGGAAGGAAAAAGCTTAATTGGAATCAAGACTGATTTAAAGGTGGACAATTTGTAACTGATACCAAAGTTTTAAAATCAATGGCACAGGTCTTCATGTAATTATTTTGGAAGAGAGAAGTATTGATTTATCGGAATGCCCATTCATTTATTTGGGGCCAAATAGATCCAAGCGAAAGAAAAAGTCCTGTGCAAATGAGGTTGGAGGAAGGAAACAGTTCCAAGGTTATGTCCACACATGAAGGTATCACTAGCAATCTCACTCACATGTATGGTGGGGGAGTGTGATGCCATGCTGAAGGAAACACCCCAAGTGCTGTGAATGTTTGTAACACTTTGATCCTCACTATGATGTAGAATTACAAAGCACCAATAAAAGGATTAAAAAAATAAAAATAAAAAAAAAAAAACAAGCCAGGCGTGGTGGCGCACACTTGTAATCCCAGCATTTGGGAGGCTGAGACCGGAGGATCCGGGTTCACAGCCAGCCTCAGCTACTTAGTGAGGCATTCTGCAACTTAGTGAGACCCTGTTTCAAAATAAACAATAAAAAATAGGGCTGGGGGTGTAGCTCGGAGTTGTAGAATGCCCCTGAGTTCAATCCCCATTACCGCAAAAATAAATAAATAAAGAATTTTCTGTAGGGTTAAAAATACCAAGTATTGGGTTTGTTTAATACAAATGCAAAATATTCCTAGAAAGATGTGTGTAGCGTGCATAAAACAATGACTAATCCCCTGCTCGTCTGTTTTGGTAACAAACATAGAAAACCCCAATTTCTCATCAGGCAGCCTCAAGGCCTAGTACATATGATACCTGCACCCACGTAATTCCACCTGATCCCCTGCCATTAACCCTGCACACCTGCCACCCGACAAGGTATTCTTCCAACTCATGCCTGCCAACATTTCCAGATGTTCATATTTGATATTTTGCTGCTGGTTTCCCAAAATCCCCTATCATTATTCAAATTACCGCAATATACAAACTTTGGCGATGCTCTCTGAAAAGAAGCATCTTGCTTGTGGAGATGTTTCAAAGCACTCAGCTTGAGTTTGTATTTTACTGAGTATTTCTTTTCAAAACCAGGTGATGGATAAACCGTCTTCATAAGGTTCTGTTTTAGTTTTTCACCGCAACCTGAAAGTCTTTGAAGAGGCCATGCAAGGAAATCCAGGGGAAAAATAAAAAAGCCGACAATCACTTGTCTTTATATGTCAGCTTCACAAAGCTAATTGATCAGCTGAATAGCAGTGGTTGCTGTTTTCTCCACTCTCACAGCACCAAAGGCAACTAGAACTCTTTGCAAATTAAGCGCCATGAAATGAAAAAGGAAGAAAAATTGTGACAACATTCATCAAAATCCCTCGCTTTCAATAAAATAAGTCTTCACCCACAAGGCTTTCCACACCATACCACTTACTCTTCTTCCCTCTAAACAGGGACCCAGGGACTCTGAGTGTTCAAAGCATGACAATGTAGCAACAGCCCACTCAAAATTCCTGTAGCTGAGCATTATTCAAGACTGTATAGATAAGCCAGGTGCAGTGGACACACCTACAATCCCAGTACTTATACTCATGAGGCTGAGACAGGAGGATCGCAGGTTGCAGGCCAGCCTCAGCAACTTAGTGAGACTTTGTTTCAAAATAAAAACAAAATAGGACTGGGGATATTTCTCAGAGGTAGAATGACCCTGGTTCAATCCTCCGAAACACACACACACACACACACACACACACACACACACACATACACACAAACACACACACATACACACAAACACACACACACACACACATACACACACACACAAAAGATTGTATAGATAGCCCCAGGATCTAATTCAAGAAAATAATTTCTCCATCAATTTGAGAACTTTCCCCTCTGATTTTGGAACATAGGTTCAAGATTATTGGCCAAACCAGGCATACCTGTAATCTCCAATACTTGGGAGGCTGAGACAGGAGGATTGCAGGTTGAAGGCCAACTTCAGCAACTTAAAGAGACTCTTAACAACTTAGCAAGATGCTGTTTTAAAATGTGAAAAATAAAATAAAAATGGCTGGGGGTGTAGGTTGGATGTGGAAGACCCCTGGGTTCAACCTCAGTACCAAAAACTAAAAAAGATCAGTCGAAACTATTCTCTAACACCCCTGGGTTCCAAAACACTGGTTAGCACATGGGAAGATAAAGGAAAGAAGTTGCAATCCGTGATCTGAGCCAGTTTATTTAAAAAAATGAGCTCACAATAGCTTACCAAAACATTGGCATAAGCAAATGAGAACCCATATTTCTACATAAAAAGTATAGCGATAATATGGTATTCATCTCAATTACCTGGAATGGGTTCTTATAACTAATGCGGTTTTCTGTTCCAAGGAAGACTAAACAGAACATTTTTTTCTTCTTGTTTTTCCAATGTTGTTGCTGGCATGTGGCTAGAGTAGGTTTTCGGGCTTGGCTTTCTCAGTTTTCCATCTCTGCCTGTGCCTTCCTGGACTACAGAGACTTGAAAGCAACAAACTCGATTTTCTAACCTCCCTTACAGTTCAGATCATGGATGAGATCTACATTCTGCATAACAGAAGCACTCCTCAAATACTTAGATTTGGGATCAAGTTAAGCAGGAAGAGAGGGCAGGTATGAGAAATCCATTTTGTGGATACAAATGTAGCTGAGGCAGCCTAGTTTCGACCCAGCAGCAGAGGCTGTGGCTTCCTGACATAGCTCAGGTGTCTTCTCCATCTCAACAGAGGCAAAGTAACTCCCTAGCCAGCGCTTTAGTTGATGGTTCAAAGTTGCAGGATACAAAACCGATCAGTTGTTTTTGGTTTTTTGGGGGGTTTTTTTGTGTGGTACTAGGCATTGAACCCGGGGGCATTCTACCTCTGAGCTACACCCCCAGTCCTATTTTCTTTTTTTTTTTTTTTTTTTTTGCGGTACTGGGGATTGAATTCAGGGGCATTCTACCTCCAAGCTATACCCCCAGTCCTATTTTCTATTCTTTATTTTGAAACACGGTCTCACTAAGTTGCAGAGGGCCTCACTAAGTAGCTGAGGCTGGCCATGAACCTGGATCCACCAGTCTCAGCTTCCCAAGTACTGGGATTACAAGTGTGCACCACCACACCCAGCGATCAGTTGTATTTCTATACACTAACAAATACTTCTGTAGGGAAATTAGGAAAACAAGTTCATTTACAATAGCTTCTTATGACCTGGGTATGGAATGTTCCCCAGAAAAGCTCTGTGTTAGCAAAACAGAAATGTTCCCAGGGGACTGGGGGTGCCTGGAGGAGGTGGCTCACTGGGGTCCTGGCCTTGAGGTCTTATCTGTCCCTGGCCTCTTCTTCACATCCCCTCTACTTCTGGCCACCATTTTTTAATAGCTATATATATATATATATATTTTTTAAGCATACTTTTATTGGTGCATTATAGTCTCACATCATAATGTAAGTCATGTTGATAGTGACATACACACACAGCACTTGGTGTCCCCTCCCGGGGTCCCTCCCCATTTCCCCCTTCCCCATACAGGGTACTGAAATTGACATTGGTATTTTCACATATGTACACAAAGCCAATTTAATTCCTTCATTGATCCTCAGTCTTCCCCCTCCCCTTCCCCTAGACCACTTCCCTGGCTCCATTGAGGTTTCTCCTCCATTATCTGGAGTCCCCCTGGTGTCCTAATTACTCCCTAGCTTCCACATATGAGAGAAAACATATGCCCCTTCACTTTCTGTGACTGGCTAATCTTACTTAACATAATGTTCTCCAGGTCCTTCCATTTTCCTGCAAATGACGTAATGTTCTTCTTTATTGCTGAGTAGAATTCCATTGCGTGGGTATCTCATAATGTTGTAATCCATTCATCTGTTGATGGACACCTAGGTTGATTCCATAATTTGGCTATTGTAAATTGTGCCACTCTAAACATAGATATGCATATATTACTATAGTTCTCTGATTTCAGTCCCTTTGGAAAGATAACCAGGAGTGGTATAGCCAGATCATATGGTGGATCCATTCCCAGTTTTCTAAGGAAACAGATAGGGACTTCTGAAATAGGCTCCTCAATCCCTTTTTCAAGAGGGCATCACATCCAGATTGTCCTTCCAGCCAGGAGTGGTGGTACATGCCTATAATCCCAGTACTTGGGAGACAGAGACTAGAGGATCTCAGCTTCAAGGCCAGTCTCAGCAACTGAACAAGACTTTGTTTCAAAATAAATAAAATAGAGCTGGAATGTAGCTCAGAGGTAAAATGCCCCTGGCTTCAATCCTCAACCAGAAAAAAAAATGTTTTAAATTTAAAAAGTAAACACTTTTAAGAAATCTGGCCCATAAAAGATGTTCCAGAAATTGTCAGGTGGCATTTGACTGCATGTAACCATCTCATATTTAGCCAAGTCCTTTCTAAGTTTGGCTAAGACTCTCACTCTCTTGCTTTTCATACATTTCCAATGGTTCGAAGCCAATCTCTAAAGGAAGGACTTGTCAATTGTTCCCAATCCAATGTCAAATGGCCTCCTAAACAAAATTTTGCTCTGGCTTTGTGCTCTTCGATTATCACAGGCTTTGACGTCGTTAAACTCAAGGCCATTTTACAATCCCTCTTTTACTGAAAATGAATCACACTTATTTATGACTAAGATACCCTTTAGGGAAAGGGAGAGTACAAAGTGGCTGGCTTACTTAAATACAGAACCAAAAAGTGCAATATCCCTCCGTGGTCCTCGTCAGCCTTTCCCCAAGCCCATAATCTATTCCTGTAAACAAGCACAACCAACTAAAATGTACTACAAACTGGGAAACAAAAGAGACTATTTTTTTCTTCTTTTTTTCGGTACTGGGGATTGAACTCAGGGGCATTCTACCTCCGAGCTATACCCTCAGCCCTATTTTTTATTCTTTATTTTGAAACAGGGTCTCACTAAATTGCAGAGGGCCTCATTAGGTAGCTGAGGCTGGCCGCAAACCCAGATCCTCTGGTCTCAGCCTCCCAATGCTGGGATTATAAGCGTGCGCCACCATGCCTGGCACAAAAGAGACTTTAGATAAATGAGGAAATATTCCAGTAAAATAGTGAAAGTCAATTAAGGAAGGGGGTTGACGAGAGAAGATTTGATGAAGGAAAGAGTTCAAATAATTCTATAAACATGTACAAAATTATCAACACTAATCTAAATAACATGTACAGGGAGAGGGCAAACATTTTTTTAATGTACTACGACTGAGTAAAAGAAGACATTGTTTAAAAATGCAATCTTTGGGCTAAAAAAATGTTATAATTTCATTACTGACATAGAGCAGAATAATCCAAACAAGTGCATTTCCTATGAAGATTGGTCTAAATGGGATGCGGAATTAACTCTAAAATGGGCATTTGGAGAAACAGCAGTTTTTCCTTAGGTAGCTAAGTCTCTGATCTGCTAGTTGCAGAGCTGTGTCACTAAGTTGCCGAGGCTGGCCAGGAACCTGTGATCCTCTTGTCTTAGCCTCCAACATGCCTGGCTGGATAACATTTTAAATTGGGTAAAGCTTCATGAATAAAGAGACCTCTAGCCAGGTGCAGTGACATCCCCCTGAAATCCCAGTACTTGGGAGGCTAAGGCAGAAAAATCACAAATTTGAGGCCAACTTCAGCAATATAACAAGACATTCAGCAACTCAGTGAGACCCTGTTTCCAAATAAAAAGTAGGCCTGGGGATGTAGCTCAGTGGTAGAACCCTCTGGGTTCAATCTCCAGTACCACAAAAAAAAGGCCTTTTTGCAGCTATTTTCTTAAAACCACACAGCCTTCTATTTACATTTTTAAAATACCTTTATTGATGCATTGAAATTATACATCATAGTGAGATTCAAATAATACATTTATGTATGCACACAGCACTTGGTGTATGCCCTCCGTATGCCACCCCGCCGCCCACACCTCCCTCCCCCTACGTGTTAGTAAGATCGGTAGTGACGCCCTCATTTAGGGACATAACACTATTTGAACTGTTTCCTTCCTCCATCCTTTTTTTCCCCTCCCCATCTCCCACATCCCTCCCTGATCCTCTTCCACTACTCTACTGGTCTCTCTCCCCATTTATCTGAAATCCCCCTTGCTTCCTATTTTCTCTCTAGCTTCCCCAGATTAAAGAAAACATCTGACACTTCACTTTCTGAGACCGGCTGATCTCACTTAGCATAGTATTCTCTAGTTCCATTCATTGTCCTGCAAATAGCATAATTTTGTTCTTTCCATTTACTCTTGCTAAAGAGTTGAGCCCAGGCATGGGGGCCTACGCCTGTAATCCCAGTACTTAGGAGGCTGACACAGAAGGATTGCAGGTTCGAGGCCAGCTTCAGCAACTTATGAGGCCCTCCACAACTTAGTGAGACCTTTTTCAAAATAAAAAAATAAAAAGGTTAAGAGGTGTAGCCTGGAAGTGGAATGCCCCTAGATCCAATCCCCAGTAACACACACACACACACACACACACACACACACACACACACACACACGAAAAAAAAAACAGAGAGAAATAGGTTGAATGCAAGCTGAAGAGTAAAGCAAACAAAGTGGCTGTCAACAGATATTTCTAAGATATTTCTTTAGAAAAAATCAAATTGCTTTTTGGATTGGAAGAAAGGGATAATAAATGTGAGCAGAGCCACTGAGGTAATTTGCCTGGATCTCAGGAACTAATAAATAAAATAAAATAATTTAAAAATCAATAATAGCATCCACACATGGAAATTATCCCAGCTGGAGTTTGAGGTATATTATTTGAAAGGCAATGGTGTCAAATTGTCATGGTAATTAAGATGGAAAGGAACGCCTAATATTTACCTAGGCAAGGCAAACTATCAAATCAAATTCTGCTCCAAACAATAAAAGTATTTTATGGAAAACATGTAGAGTTTTCTTTATAAGCCTAGTCATAAAACCTGAGTCCCATAATATTAACGTTAACGTTCAGTCATTTCTCTTTCATGAAAGGAAATCACTCTTACCTGTCACCTCAGATTGAAATTTCTTAAAATGTCTCTTGAAAACTTGTTTGCAAAAGAAATTAAAAAAGTAATTCCCAAGCTATGGCAAAGAAGGTGTTTGTGACCTGGTTTCAACATGTCTTTCGACATTAATTCCCATCACTCCCTGCCCCTACCTGTTCTTTACATTGTGATTATTTAAGAATACCTGTTTTTTCCAGAATGGGCCACTGCCTCCATCGATCTTTGTTATATACTGTTCCCTCCATCCAGAATCCTCTTCCTGCCTCCCCTACCTGCCCTCCATCTCCTGCCTGCAGTCTAGCAAAATCTCCCTTATCCTGATCTCATTAAGAACCAGTGTGCCTGCATCTCCCTTCATGAAACCAGCCCTAGTGATCCCTCCTTTAACTGGGTGTGGTGGCACATAGCTGTAATCCCAGCACTTGGGATACTGAGACAGGAGGATCAAAGGTTTGAGGCCAGCCTAAGCAACTTAGTAAGACCCTGTTTCAAAGTAATAAAATAAAAAGGTCTGGGAGTGTAGCTCAGAGGTAGAATACCCCTACATTCAATCCCCAGCACCAAAAAGAAGGAGGAGGAGGAGGAGGAGGAGGAGATGGGAGGAGGAGGAGGAGGAGGAG
>PVLC010014845.1:0-38884 GCA_004027655.1 Graphiurus murinus
AGCATGGCATTGGCATAAAAGAGACACATATACCAATGGAACAGAATAGAAAGCCTTGAAGTAAACCCACAAACCTATAGCTGACTGATTTTTGACAAAGGTTCCAAAAACATGTATTGGAGAAAACAGCCTTTTCAATAGATGGTGCTGGTAAAATTAGATATCTACATACATAAGAATAAAATTAGAGCCCTATCTTTCACCACTTACAACAATAGACTGAAAATAGATGAAAGACTTAATTGTAAGATATAAAAATATGAGATCACTAGAAAAAATGAACAGATGAAAACTTCAGGACAGTGGTGCATATTTGTAAGTGTAGCTACTGGGGAAACTGAGGCAGGAGGATCTCAAGTTCTAGACCAGCTCCCCAGCATCCTCAACTTAGCAAGACCTATTTCAAAACAAAAAATAATTAAAAAGCCTGGTTTATAGCCAATAATAATTAATTTGTTTCCATTATGCAAATTTGGCAAAATATCAGATTCTTAATACTGAAATTTTTCTAAATGAATGGAAATGAAAACTCCTGCTGAAAAGAACAAGCAATTCAGAAGGTAAATAAAAGTTTAAAAACAGGTATGACATGTTTTATGACATCTCTAAACTTAGATCCTCCAGCAGAAAAGGTTAACTAATGATATTTGCATTGATGATTTGCAGTTCAATGGCCACTTTCATATAAAACTGGTAAACATAAAAATCAGTTTTTTTCTATATATATATATTTTTTTTTTTGTGGTACTGGCGATTGAACTCAGGGGCATTCTACCTCCGAGCTATACCCCCAGCCCTATTTTTTATTCTTTATTTTGAAACCGAGTCTCACTAAGTTGTGGAGTGCCTCACTAGGTAGCTGAGGCTGGCTGCGAACCGGGATCCTCCGGTCTCAGCCTCCCGAATGCTGGGATTACAAGCGTGCGCCACCACGCCCGGCTTTTTTTTTTTTTTCTATATATTTGTAATTATTGATAATTTTAATATATCTAAGGTCTTAGAGGAAAGACAAATATTACAATGAAGACAAAATTTTATTATTAACATATTATCTATGCTATCTTCCCTCCTTTTATAGTGTTTTTGAGTGAAGTAGAATCTCAGGTTTGATATTCCCTAATAAATGTGTTTGAATTCTTAAAACACCTTAGAATATTATGATATTTAAAATTATATTTGCATAACTATGTTTCTAATTAGGTCATAAATTTTCAGAATCTTAAATCATTTCATTTAGAATATAATGTAAGCCAACAATTGATTTATGTCTGTTATATCAGTACTAAGTTATCAACTTAAGTGTAGATTTTATGGACAACTAGTCATTTGTCCAATAACCTATGATAACCTTTAACTGTTCTCCTTTTCCAATATAAAGTCAAACGATCTACAGTCCATCAAATACCTTTCTGGTGAATTAACATTGTGTATTTTCCTCAGCTTGCTAAAAATAGTTATTTGACCCTGCTTAAGAAGGCATGGAGCCTACTCTAAATATCTTGTTATTAAGGATAGAGCTTTATGGTCGATTAGCCTAGCTCAATGCAAAATATAGATTTATTTGAAGAAGCTTCAATAAAAGAATTTGAAAAAGAGCTTACCATCAAGTTTTTTTTCACTTGACCTGATGAAACAAATGAAGTCCATGATGGTGATTTAACAGCGCAATCAGCAGCGTGTCCCACCTGATTGATGTGTCCCTTCAGAGTCTGGCAGGGGAGTCAATCTCCAAAGTTTCAGACAAATTTTCCCCCAAGACCCTCTGACTAACCATATCCAAAGAGATTCTTTTAGTCAATTGTCTTTTATTTTGTCCTTGAAATAAAATGATTTTTTTTTCTGCTCAGCCCCTCTGCTTTGAATTGAATCTCACACAATGACCTCAAGTTGTTATTTATGATAGAGAGCTACACTTACCTTTCAAAATGTCAAATGTGTAGTCAAGTGGCAAAAAGTGATTTCTCTGTGGAGACTTAAGTAAGAAAGTAATAAATGTAATTTTCACAAAACACCAGTTTTAATAGCTAGCAGTGTGTTATAAACACAATGAAATTTACAATTGGTACTGAGTCAGCGCTCGATTACCTTCTCTCCTTAACTCTCACCTCCATGAATTTAGACTTGCTGCTGAGGAAGGCAGAGTGTGCATCACAAGTCCACACATCAGCTGACTCAGATTGTAATTCATGAGTGAATTGAATGACACAATCGCAAAAAAAAAAAAATAATGTCTTTTCTCCACATCTATAAATTTTGGTAAGTTTTACTATTTTACATATTTCAAGAACATTTGTGTGATGTAACATGCCCTGCCTTGAAGGACCTTCAAATGTGGAAGAGGGACAGAGAAGAGATGTAGTTACAGGAAATGATGTGTGATTCACCTAAGTCTTTCTACTCAGAGCATGATCTACAGATATACAATACTGGCATTGCCTGGGACCTTGCTACAATTGTGGAATCTCAGGCACACCCTGAAAGTTCTGCTTTTGAGTCTTTTTTTTTTTTTTTTTAGTATAACTTTCAAGTTAATTGTATGGACTTTAAAAGGTAGAGAAACACTAACTTAAAAGATGACTGAATTTGAATAATGCACAACAATGGCTGCTTTACTTACTAGGCACATGAATAGTGTTCATCACTTAAACTTTTTGAGCCTCAGGTTCCACATTAATTCAGTAATTAATATATAACCCATGAAGACATCCAAATGCAGCTGATACAAAGATCAAATCATGACAACAACAAGGTACTTAATCTTAGGTGAGCTTATTAATCATCAACACTATTAATTTTTCTAATAGAAAGTAGACATATGCATTTTCCATTACTTTATGTGAAATATATTTTTTCTTTTGTTTTGTTTCTATGATCCTATAGTAAAGGTTTTTTTTTCTAATGCTTACCCATTCCTGCATCATTTTTGGTGTCAGGCACATGGAAGGGTTTTCCTTCACTGGCTGCAACTCCTTGCCTTGGACAGGACCACATAACCAATGTGGTCAGTTATCCCGGGAGAGTGTCATTTTCAGGTGAGAACATCTCTTTCCAATGTAACACTGCTATGATGGCTTCTCTCTTCAGCTTGACCCTTCCAAATTGTTGATCAGCCTGAATCCTGAATGTGGAAGATGTGGCCAGGGATTTCTGTTGACACATGCAAACACATATGCAGAATGAAAAATAAACATTTCTTAATATATAATTACAAACCTATCACCACTGATAGATACATTTTCTTTGCAGTAGTAACCTTGAAGACTGCAGGCTGGTTTTAAATACTTACATGAAATTAGAAGTTGTCTAGGCAGAATAGTCACAAATTACATACCATAGAATAACAAAAAAGGTACTTAATCTTAGGTGAGCTTATTAATCATCAACACTATTAATTTTTCTAATAGAAAATAGACATATGCATTTTCCATTACTTTATGTGAAATATATTTTTTGTTTTGTTTTGTTTCTATGATCCTATAGTAAAGGTTTTTTTTCTAATGCTTACCCATTCCTGCATCATTTTTGGTGTCAGGCACATGGAAGGGTTTTCCTTCACTGGCTGCAACTCCTTGCCTTGGACAGGACCACTTAACCAATGTGGTCAGTTATCCTGGGAGAGTGTCAGAAGTTGCCTGATTTATTTTAACAGTCTTTTAGTCTCTGATTCAACCTTGCCTCTTCAATCTTCCCTATGTTGTCCACTAAAACAATCTTCCTGAAAAACCTTGCAACCTGAGATTTCTTGAGTTCCTAGTTCTAACTATGTATTATAGCTAGCTTAGTATTAAAGCCACTTACGTGTCTCTCCATATATTGAGGCTGAAGTGGAATATTGTTATAATAATATGCATATTTATAAGTGCAGTGTATAATTATAATGCTATCTTAACATTTGTTGTAAACAAACAATACTTTTCATGGAAGCAATAACTTGCTATTCATCTGATGTGGAGAACTCAACTGCCTTTGAAAGATGTAAGGGTCAGGGAAAGCTATGACCAGACTGTTGAAGTTGCTGAAAACGGCCTGTTCTTCCAAGGTAAACATTCCTGTGTTTCTTTCTGGTGCCTACTCCCAAATCCATTTGTCAAACACTGTCTCAAAGATCTGCACATCCTCAGTGGTTTTATTGCTAACTGTTATCTCAAGGACTTTCACCAGTTGACCCAGTTAGCCGTTAACTCAAGGACTCCCTGATGTTAGACATCACATGTAGGTTTCTCTGCACATTTACTAGTTAAACATTACCTCCCAGACTTTCTGTGTGTATGCAGCAGCATAGATGCCTCACACCACCCCCCTTTAGAATGACAATAAAAGCTGTGGACAAGTGTCCAGCAGTGCCTTCACCTAAGAGTGTGGTCCCCTGACCTGCCCCTTTGTGTGTGTGTGTGTGGTAATGGGGATTGAACCCAGGGGCATTCTACCTCCGAGCTATACCCTCAGCCCCTATTTTTTTTTATTCTTTATTTTGAAACCGGGTCTCATTAAGTTGTGGAGTGCCTCACTAGGTAGCTGAGGCTGGCTGCAAACCCGGATCCTCCAGTCTCAGCCTCCCAAATCCTGGGATTACAAGCATGCACTACCATGCCCAGCTTGGCCTGCCCCTTTTAATCTGCATGCTGTGTCTGGGTCATTCGTTTCTTCTCATGTGCACTGCATGTTACCGACAATCTGATTTTTTTTTCAAATTTTTATATATTGATATTTCTCAATAGTCAATCTACAGAAGAAATGTATTTTTCATCTAGTCAGATTTTTAAAATTTCAACATAGCTACCTCCAAGTAGTTTAATTAGTTATAATGTCTTAAGTTCCAAATAATTAAAAGGTCTCCCAAGATCAGATTTTCAATATATTATCATCTATGAAATTGGAAGGCCTGAACACAATACTGAGGAATCTTTAAAATAGACTTGAAGATTGGAACCAAAGAACTCTGAACTCCCTTCCTGACAATTGCAAGATATTGTAAAAATACACTGAGTCAGGAATATGAAATAACTACGTATTTCTAGTGGTTATAGAAATCAAATCTAAGAGATTAGGATGAAGGAGGGATGATAAGATTAGTAACTTTTGAATTCCCTGATGCTAATGATTTTGACATTAGTTAGTGAGCACTTTATTCAAATGGAATTTATAATTATTATCAAACATAAAAATACAATTATTAACTTTATAAATTTTTGTGAACTTATGAAATAACTAAATGCAATGAGCATTATAAGTTTATTATAAATATTTCTTTGATACGTTATTTTTTGACACCTGACTATTCAAGAACTATAGCATTTTGGTGAGAAATGACCATGTTTTATTCATACGATAGTAATATTTTGGAACCTCGTAATTATATAATTCGATTCATTAGCATGCAAACCATGGAATAGGACCCAAAACAGAAGTAGTATCTCCAATTTCATTCCACAGAAGCAACTTCAGTAGGTTTTTTAAAATAGTAAACAAATGTCTAACCTCAGAATTATTTCAGAAAGTAATTATTTATAATTAATTCACATTAATATGGGTTTCATTACTGAGAGTATATGGACATAACTAGATAAGAGAAGCTTTTCAGGTAATTCATAGTTACAATTAGCAATATGTGAAATGGAAGACTGCTACTTTTGAAATGTGACAGTTTTCTATCAAATTCATTCTACTTTATTAAAATGTATTCAATAAAATTTCCCAAATGAAATCAATTCTGCCCATCTATTTCTGATATAGCATTAAAATCTTTAATTATAAAAGTAATTTTCCAGGATTGTAGGCTGAAATGAGTTATTATAAGATTTATGTTGACTTCTTAAGCTGGATCACTCATCTAAATAATTAACCTTTTTTCCATTTTATAGGTCCAAATAATATATTGTAGATATTCTAAGAGCAAAGCAGAGCCCCAGAGAGATGATTTCCAAAAGTTCTCTTAAAATTTTGCTATATGTGCTCAGATTACTTCATTATTTTTGAACAATTTAAAATCATGATTTAGTAATCCAAATTTTTTAAATTTCATTGATTTTTATTATAGGCACAGAAGAGTACATAAACCATAATATAGTTGAATCATTTGCTACAAAGTTGTCAATGTAATAAAGAAACACAGAAGTCAATAAATAGAACACTGAGAGACCCAGCATCAGCCTTTGTGATCCCTCCCAATCCAAATTCAACTTCTCTTCTGACTTCCAACACCTTTGAAAGGGCTTTACAAATTGTTTAATTTTATATAAGTGAAATTATGTGATAAAATGTTGCTTTGTCTTAAGTTTCTTTTGTTAAACTTTGTGTTTTTGAGATTATTCTATATGGTTACATGTAGCAGGTCACTCTCTTTCATTGGCATATAATATGGCACCATAAGAATATTCTTTATCTCTATGTTCAATTATTTATATACTCATCTTTTGATGAATATTATGTTTTTTTAAACAGTTCTATTAGAATTCTATTTTGTGTATTCTAATTGTGTATAACAAGGAGCTGAATCTCTGAATTACTGAGACAGATATATTTAACTATACAACATGCTGCCAGCCTCACAACTGAACATTACAGTACCAAGAACATCTAGACAATTCTCCACTACTACTATGTTTTTCATCTTATCTATGCTGAAAGCTATATTATGATAGCTTATTAGTTTCATTAGTCTTTGCCTAATGATCAATGAAGCTGAGAATCTTTTCTTATTTAAATTGGCTTTTGAATATCTTTACCTTTTAAGTGCTTGTTCAAGATTCTTGTCCATTTTTTACTTAAGAGTTTCTCTTTCTTAGTTACTTGAAAAAATTTAATATGCTTTGGATATGTCTTTACTTTATCCTAGAAGTCTTTTGGTTGACTTTTCTGGATCTTCTAATTATAGGATCATGTCTCCTGCAAATACAGATAATTTCAGTTCTTTTTCCTATTTGTATTCCTTTGACATCCTTCTCTTGCTTTATTACTCTGGCTTGAGTACTATATTGAAAGGGAGTGGTGATCATGGGCATCCTTGTTTTGTTCTTGATTTTAAAGAGAACTCCCATAGTTTTTCCCCATTCAATATTCTGTTGGCTGTGGGTCTATTGTATATTGATTCTATGATGTTGAGGTGTCTTCTATTCCTATTTTCAGCATTGTTTTTTTTTTCTTTTTGTGGTACTAGGGATGGAACCTGGGGGCATTCTACCTCTAAGCTACAGCCCCAGCCCTATTTTTTATTATTTATTTTGAAACAGGGTCTCACTAAGTTGTGGAGGGCCCTCACTAAGCAGCTGAGGCTGGCTGCAAACCTGGATCCTCCAGTCTCAGCCTCCCAAATGCTGAGATTACAAGTATGAGCCACCACACCTGGCTCTCAGTATTGTTTTTAACATGAATTGTTGTCGTATTTTGTCAAATGCTTTTTCAGCATCTACTTATATGATCATATGATTTTTGTCCTTAGTTCTATTTATTTGGTGAATTATATGTATTGTTTTTCATGTGTTGAATCAGTCTTGCATCTCTGGAATGAACCCAACTTGTTTGTGGTATATAATTTTCTTGATGATATGTTGAATGTATGTTTTTGGTATTTTGCTTATTTTTTTATTATTCGTGCATTGTAAGCATACATCTTTGTTAGGTACAAATTGATAACGACATACGTGCCCACATTTCTCATTTGACCCCTTCCCTAGATTCCCACTCTACTCCCTCCCCATTCCTTCCTCTCAAGTTCAGTTTAGTGAGTAAACTTGATGTAGATTAGCACCCCCTTCCCTGTCTATACCCTTCGGTTAAATCAACTTCTTTGTTTATCAAGGTCTCTCCTTTTCCATATGGAGAACCTCTTACGCCCCATCTTCTCCCTAACATCGCATATTAGGGAGAACATATGCCTCTTTACTCTTTGTGACTGGCTAATCTCACTTAACATAATGTTTTCCAGTTGCATCCATTTCCCTGCAAATAACATTATTTTGTTCTTTATGGCTGAGTAAAATTCCATTGTGTACATATCCCATAGTTTTATAATCCATTCATCTGTTGATGGACATCTTGGCTGCTTCCATAGTTTGGCTATTGTGAATTGTGCAGCTATAAACATAGATACACATGCCTCAGTCTGATAGTTTGGTTTCCATTCTTTTGGGTAGATACCCAGAAGTGGTATTGCTGGATCATATAGTAAGTTCATTCCTATTCATCTGAGGATCCTCCATATAGTTTTCCAAAGTGGTTGCACTAGTTTGCAATCCCACCAACAATGTATTAGGGTTCCCACTTCTCCACACCCTCGCGAGCAGTTGTTGTTCGTGTTTTTTATAACTGCCATTCTGATTGGAGTTAGGTGAAATCTCAAGGTAGTTTTGATTTGCATCTCTCTGATTGCTAATGATGTGGAACATTTCCTCATACATTTATTGGCCATTTGTACTTCTTCTTTTGTGAAGTGTCTATTTAGATCCTTTGCCCATTTTTTGATTGGGTTATTTGTTTTCTTGGCTGTGATTTTCGTGAGTTCTTTGTATATCCTAGATATTAGACCCCTATCTGTAGAGTAACAAGCAAAAATTTTCTACCACTCTGTAGGCTCTCTGTTGAGGTTCTTGATAGTTTCCTTTGCTGCACAGAAGCTCTTTAGTTTAATGCAATCCCATGTATTGATCTTCCTTTGAGTTGCTTGTGCTTTGGAGATCTTGTTGAGAAAGTTTTTACCTATGCCTATGTGTTGAAGTGTTGGTCCTATGCCCTCTTCAAGTAGCTGCAAGGTGTCCGGCCTAAGTTGCAGGTCTCTGATCCACCTTGAGTTAACTCTTGTGTAGGGTGAGAAAGTAGGGTTTATTTCCATTTTCCTGCATATGGTTAACCAGTTTTGCCAACACCACTTGTTAAAGAGGCTATCTTTTTTCCAGTGTATATTTTTGGCTCCTTTGTCAAAAATCAGTTGACTGTAAGGACGTGGGTCTGTTTCTGAGTCTTCTATTCTGCTCCATTGGTCAGTGTGTCTGTTTTTGTGCCAATACCATGCTGTTTTTATTACTGTGGCTTTATAGTAGAGTTTGAAGTCAGGTATTGTGATACATCCTGCATGGTTCTTGTTGCTAAGCACTACTTTGGCTATCCTGGGCTTTTTGTTTTTCCAGATGAATTTAAGGACTAATTTTTCTATGTCTGTGAGGAGTGCCCCTAGTAATTTCGTGGGTACTGCATTGAATCTGTAGATCAGTTTTGGGAGGATGGCCATTTTGATGATATTTATTCTGCCTATCCAAGAGCATGGTAGATTTTTCCATCTTCTAAGGTCTTCATCGATTTCTTTCTTCAACTTTTTATAGTTTTCCTTATAGAGGTCTTTTACCTCTTTGGTTAGGTTTATCCATAAGTATTTTATTTTTTGGGATGCTATTGTGAGTGGAATTGTTGTCTGGATTTCTTTTTCAGTGAATTTATGGTTGGCATACAGAAAAGCTTCTGATTTTTTAAGGTTGACTTTGTATCCAGACACTTTGCTGAATTTGTTGATCAGTTCTATAAGTTTTTTGGTTAAGTTTTATTGGGTCTTCTAAGTATAATATTTTGTTTATAAGTTTTGTATCTAAGTTCATAAACAATATTAGTCTGTAATTTTCTTGAGCTTTCTTTATTCAGTTCTGGTATTAATGTGACTGCTTCATAGAATGTGTTTGGGAGAATATTGTCTCTTTCTTATTTTATGGAATAATTTTGAGAAGTATTGGGGTTAGGTCTTCTGTAAAGATTTTATAAAATTCATGTAGGAATACATGTGAACCTGAGATTTTCTTTTATGGTAGGCTATTTATTGCTATCTCAATCTCTTTGCTTGCTATTGGTCAATTTAAATTTTCTGTATTCTCTTGATTTGATTTGGGATGGTTGTATGTGTCTAGAAATTTGTCAGTTTCTTCTAGGTTTTCCATTTTGTTGGAGTATAGTTTTTCAAAACAGTGTCTGATAATCCTCTGGATTTCCATGCTTCTTTTAGGGGTATTACCTTTTTCATCTCTTATTTTGGTAAATTTGGTTGATTCTCTCTTTCTTTTGGTTATGTTGGCTAAGAGTTTATCTGCCCTGTTTATTTTTTCAAGAAACCTGCTTTCTTGCTGTGTTGATCTTTTGTATTTTTGTTGTTGTTATTTTTGTACACTACCTCATTGATTTCTGTTCCATTGATTTCTGTTCTGATTTTAATGATTTCCTGTCTTCTATTGGTTTTGTGATTAGACTGTTCCTGTTTTTCAACAACTAGGTTGTTTATTTGGTGACCTTCTGTTCTTCTTTTATGAGTCCTTAGTGTTATGAATTTTCTTAATACTGCTCTCAAAGTGTCCCAGAGATTTTGTATGTTGTGTCTCTATTTTCATTTGATTATAAGATTTTTTTTTAATTTTTCCCTTATTTCTTCTATGATCCAGTCCTCATTCAGAAGTGTAGTATTCAACCTCTAGGTATTTATGTAATTTATCTGGATCTTCTTATTGTTGATTTCTACCTTCATTCCATTATGGTCTAAAAAAAATACAATGAAAAATGTAATGTTTTTTGAATTTGCTATTATTTGCTTTGTGGCAAGTATTGAAAAGAAAGTGTATTCAGTTGTAGTTAGATGGAATATTCTATATATGTCTAGTAGGTCTGTTTGGTTTATGATGCTCTTTAAGTCTGAGGCATCTTTGCTGATTTGTTATCTGGAATATCAATCTAGTGAGTGGGAGAAGTGTTGAAGTCTCCCAACATTATGGTATTGAGATCTATGTGAGACTTAACTGTCACAGAGTTTGTTTTATAGAAGAGATTATACCTATATTTGAAGCATAAATGTTGACTATCATATCCTCTTGTTGGACTGTTTCTTTTTTTTGTTAAAAAATGGCATGCTTTGTCGCTTCTCATAAGTTTGGTTTGAAGTTTATTTTGTCTGATATGAGAGTGGCTACCCCTGCTTGTCTTCCAGTTACATTTGCATGGCTTGTATTATTCTAATCCTTCACCTTTAGTCTATGAACATCTTTACTGGTAAGGTGCATTTCTTGCAAACAGCATATAGATGCATTATGTTTTTTAATCTATTTTGCCATTTTTAAAATTATCTATACTTGATCAATCAGCTAAGTGAGGGACATCTGGTTTCATGTATAGAGAAATACAACCATAGAATGAACTTATTTTTTCTTTATTATTAATTCTAATCCTTCCAAAAATAAAATTAATATTTTATGAATGATTGAATAGAAGGATCTATGTTAGTGAATGCAAGAAAATGTTTCAACCATATGATTTCTTTGTACAATTCAAAGCATTTCACACACAATCAACTCAAATATTTAGGATGTCTTCTATATATAGTGAGAAAAGGTAGTACATAATTTAGACATAGTATTATTTCAAAAAAGTAGTATTCATTCCACTTTAAAATTTTCTTTGTGATTTAGACTGGGCACAAATTATTAATTCAATTTGACATATGAGGAAATCAAGACTTGGGGTTTACAAATGGCAAACAAATTCAGAGCTAATTGTGGCAATCAAAGAAACGACAGATGAATGGATTACAAAACTATTGGGTATGTACACAGTGGAATCTTACTCAGCCATAAAGAAGAACAAAATCATGTTATTTGCAGGGAAAAAACATTATGTTAAGTGAGATTAGTCAGTCATATGTTCTCCCTAATAAGCAGATGCTAGGGAGAAGATGGGGCATAAGAGGGTCTCCAGATGGAAAGGAGAAACCACGCAAAGAAGTTGACTTAACTGAAGTGGATGGACGGGGGTGGGGGACACCCTAATGCACATGATGTACTTTCACAAATATATCAAGGTCAATCACTAAACTAAACTTGAGGAGGGAGGGCGAGGGAGTGGGGTGGGAATTGGGGAAGGGGTTAAATGAGAAATGTGTGCATACATGCCTTTATCAGCTTGTACCCAACAAAGATGTATGATTACAATGCACCAATTATCATAAAAAATAAAAAATAAATCTATCAAAATAGATGCCTTTTCAGTTTTGGTGGAGGGTTGTTTTTTGCTTTTAAGATCTTTTTTTTTTTTTTTTGCGGTACTGGGGATTGAACTCAGGGGCATTCTACCTCTGAGCTACACCCCCAGTCCTATTTTTTATTCTTTATTTTGAAACCGAATCTCACTAAGTTGCAGAGTGCCTCACTAGGTAGCTGAGGCTGGCCGCGAACCCGGATCCTCCGGTCTCAGCCTCCCAAATGCTGGGATTACAAGCGTGCGCCACCACGCCGGGCTAAAGATCTTTTTAAAAGACACCTTTTGAAGCCGGGCATAGTGGCGCGCTCTTGTAATCCCAGCATTCGGGAGGCTGAGACTGGAGGATCCGGGTTCGCGGCTAGCCTCAGCTACCTAGTGAGGCACTCTGCAACTTAGTGAGACTCGGTTTCAAAATAAAGAATAAAAAATAGGGCTGGGGGTATAGCTCGGAGGTAGAATATCCCTGAGTTCAATCCCCAGTACCACAAAAAAAAAAAAGACACCTTTTGGACATTAAGGGTTGAAAAATTTCATGGCACTTCTTCCCAAATTTCTAAGTGATACTGATTCCTTTGTTTTAGAGAATCACCAAGCTGTGTATTCCAACCTCACAGTACCAGGCAAGTGCCTATGTATTCACAGACTTCCAAGATAGAGCTATTGAACTTTGGCCAATGTGATAATAGCACTCTAGTTCTCTCTCTGTCATGTTTTCTTCCTGACTTTATATCCCTGATAGCACCATAACAATATGGAAACATGCAAAAATAATAGGAGGTTCTTATGTAGTTGTTCTCCCTACCTCAAATGAAAGGGTGGAAGTAGGCTGGCATGTTAACTGATTGAGATGTGGTCATTGACAATAAATAAAAGATCTTAGAACTGATTCTGGGGAGGTAGGTTCAGTTTTGCCACTTATTTGCAAAATCATGGACAAAAATAATCACTCTGAAAATTACAGGTCCTAATATGTCATTAGTTTCATGACTACCAAAATAATCCATATGAAATTGGGTGTCTATAAGCAAAAGTAAGAAACAGCAGTAAGCCCTTGAACATGATGTTGCTAAGGGTATTTTTGCTTCTCTTCCTATTAATAAAATATAATCCTTGAGTCAAGGAAAAATCACTTAATAGGCTATATGACAGTATTGTGATGGATAACTCTACCAACAGCCCATCAATTATGGATATTTTACGACATTTTACATGCTGACTATATTAAGAGATAAAACAAAATCTTCCTTTGAGTAAAAGGAATTCTTTGCATTATTATGACATACTATACTAAATGACATCAAAACTTGCCACCATCCCTAAAAGCCTTTCCAGTGGTGGAAAAGACCAAATATTTACCCTCTTCCTCTGCAGTGCAGTGAGTATGTGTGAAATCCAGTCTCACCTTCTCAGCATTTGTATATCAGGCTTCCTATTCTTAGCTTAGGCTTTCTGCATACATTATCTTCACTTTAATCTAACCATTTGTTATGTGGGTCTTGAAGCTTTATTTCATATGTCATAGACCAGACACTATGAAACCATCATCATTCATACTGTTTCAGAACTCGGTACAAGCAACTATTTTCTTCTTCTCCTTTCTCCATTTTTTTCATTTTAATTCATCTCTTTTTATTTCTGTTCAGAATAGCTGTAAAATCTGAAGTCATTTTCATCAGACTGAAGTCACTTTTTTAAACTGGTATTGTTCGCATCAACTATCTTTTTTAAATAATCATCCCTTTAAAATAAAGCCTTGCATCTCTTCCCTGAATGTTACTATTTTCCTAACTTCTGTCATCTGTACTTTTGCAAGAATTCATTTTCCATTTTTTTTAAGCAGAGAATTCTGAGGTTCAACCAAATAAAATAAGAATCAATAAATTATTGCTGATACACATACCAAATGGCATCAGATCACCCAATTTCATATGCATTATTTTACATATTCAAATGCATATATTAAGTGCTTGCTTATTCTTCTCTCAAGGTCATTTTTCATAAGAAAATTGAACATATAAAATCAAATTTCAATGATAAGATTAGTATTAACAAGGATATATAGGAAATACTCTGAAAGGACATTAGCAAGCATAATTAACTAAAGATAACAAATAAGAAAATGATTCAAAGAGGAGGCAGTATATAGGCTGATTATAAGAGATTTATTTTAGTAGAATGTAGAACTCATAGAAAGTAGAGCAAACATATTGCAGGCCAAGGCAATAGTATGGTTTATTAGTTGATATATAACAAAGTGCAATACTACTAAATTAGTGGCTTAAAAACACCCAGACTCATTATCTCATAGTTCTCATGTGTCACTAATCTGTGCATGCTTAACAGAATCTTCTATTGCAGGTCTCACATGACTGCAATCACAGTTTTGCCCTGGTCTTCTGGGTCAACTAGGGAAGAATTAGCTTCCCAGCCTATTCAGATATTTGAGAGAAATAATTTCCTTGTAATTATATGGCTGATATCCTGATTTGCTTCTAACTGGGCAAAAACTGCCATTATGTTCTAGAATCCATTTACAGATTCCTCTCACAAGACTCTGACCATGAACAATATAATCATAAATGTTTGCTTCTAGGAGAATCACTTTTAAGGGCTTTCAGCTGATTAGTTCATGCCTACCTGAAGTAATCTCCCTTTCAATTATTTCAGAATTAACTGATATTGGCTTCATTACATTTATAAAAATCTCTTCGATTTTTCCATATAACATAACCTTAGTATGAGAGTTTTATCCTATTTCCTTCAGCATGTTTTTTAGTTAGAAGCAAATTCGAGGATCTTTCTAAACAGGAGGAAAAGGATACTCAAAGGTATGGCCACCTGAGATTGAGATTATTGAGATAACCTTTGGGTTTACCACAGTATATCATTACATTTCTATATGTAGTGCAAAAATTAAAATAATATAATTCCATTGAGTAAAAAACAGAATGCAAAATATGGGTTAAGGAGATAAAAGTCAGAACCTATGTACTTTGGATGCTGTGTGAAAGAGTTTAGACTCTATGATCAGTGCAATGCAGAATATTCTCAGAGTAGAGTTTAGGAACAGTTGTTCCAGAATCAGTGAGAAATATGAAATAGGGAAAGTTCAGTGTGGAAGTAAGGAAGTATTATGGTTTGGATATAGAATGTCCCTCTAATTTATGTGTCAGTCAGCATTCTCAGGGACTAATACACTCCCCAAGGCCACACTCCCAAGTACCGCTCCTCAAGAACCAAGCCCTGACTACAATATGGCTACCTTGTCTGTGTGAGGTCTAGGGGGACATTCTAAATCTAAATCATAACAGGAAGCCAGTTAGAAATCCCTTGCATTTCATCAAGATATATGATTACAGTGCATCAATAACACTGAAAAAAAAAAAAAAGAAATCCCTTGCAAAAATACACAAGACAGAATGGGGCTTTATTAAGACCAGAGAGGTAAAAATTAAAAAAAAAGAGAGAGAAAAGAAATCAGATAAAAGAGATATTTTAGAAAAAGGATTATTGTGAGCATTGAAATACAAAAGAGGGAGGGGAAGAGAATGACTTTTTTAAAAGATAAAATTGTTTATTTCCTGAAATCCAAGTACTTAAGAGGCTGAGACAGGAGGATCACAGGTTCAAGGTCAGCAAGCAGTAACTTAGTGAGACCCTGTTTCAAAATAAAAAAATAAAATAGGACTGTGGGTATAGCTCAGAGATAGAACACCCCTGAATTCAACCCCCAATACCATAAAAAAGTATTTATTTGTTTTATTTTTATTTCTTGGTATAGATTGAATGTAAAAAAAAATCATCTTTTTCATATTTGAAGAACTTCACTAAACAACCCATCAGAGAAGTTATAATTTTCTGAGACTTTTTCTTCCTTTATGTGGATATTTTACCTTGGGAACTCATATGCAAAAATGTGAAAATGTGGAGGCTGAGACCAGAGGATCCGGGTTTGCTTCCAGCCTCAGCTATCTAGTGAGGCACTCCGCAACTTAGTGAGACTCAGTTTCAAAATAAAGAATAAAAAATAGGGCTGGGAGCTTGGAGGTAGAATGCCCCTGAGTTCAATCCCCAGTACCGCAAAATAAATAAATAAATAAATAAATAAATAAATAAATAAATAAATAAATAAATACTTAGGGATAAACCTAACCAAGGAGGTAAAAGACCTTTATAAGGAAAACTATAAAAAGATGAATGAAGACCTTAGAAGATGGAAGGATCTACCATGCTCTTGGATAGGCAGAATAAATATCATCAAAATGGCCATCCTCCCAAAACTGATCTACAGATTCAATGCAATATCCATGAAATTACCAAGGTTGCTCCTCACAGACATAGAAAAATTAGTCCTTAAATTCATTTGGAAAAACAAAAAGCCCAGGATAGCCAAAGTAGTTCTTAACAATAAAAATCATGCAGGATGTATCACAATACCTGACTTCAAACTCTACTATAAAGCCACAGTAATAAACACAGCATGGTATTGGCACAAAAACAGACACATAGACCAATGGAGCAGAATAGAAGACTCAGAAACAGACCCACGTCCTTACAGTCAACTGATTTTTGACAAAGGAGCCAAAAATATACACTGGAAAAAAGATAGCCTCTTTAACAAATGGTGTTGGCAAAACTGGTTAACCATACGCAGGAAAATGGAAATAAACCCCATTTTCTCACCCTGCACAAGAGTCAACTCAAGATGGATCAAAGACCTGGAAGTTAGGCCAGAGACCTTGCAGTTACTTGAAGAGGGCATAGGACCAACACTTCAACACATAGGCACAGGTAAAATGTTTCTCAACAAGACCCCAAAAGCACAAGCAACTCGAAGAAAGATCAATACATGGATTAAACTGAAGAGCTTCTGTGCAGCAAAGGAAATATCAAGAACCTCAACAGAGAGTCCACACAGTGGGAGAAGATTTTTGCCAGTTACACTTCTGATAAAGGACTAATATCTAGATTATACAAAGAACTCAAGAAAATCACAGCTAAGAAAGCAAATAACCCAATCAAAAAATGGGCAAAGGATCTAAATAGACACTTCACAAAAGAAGAAATACAAATGGCTAATAAATGTATGAAGAAATGTTCCACATCATTAGCAATCAGAGAGATGCAAATCAAAACTACTCTGAGATTTCACCTAACCCCAATCAGAATGGCAATCATAAAAAACACAAACAACAACAACTGCTGGCGAGGGTGTGGAGAAGTGGGAACCCTAATACATTGTTGGTGGGATTGCAAACTTGTGCAACCACTTTGGAAAATAGTATGGAGGACCCTCAGACGAATGGGAATGAACCTACCATATGACCCAGCAATACCACTACTGGGTATATACCCAAAAGAATGAAAACCAAACTATCAGACTGACACATGTGTATCTATGTTTATAGCTTCACAATTCACAATAGCCAAACTATGGAACCAGCCAAGATGTCCCTTGACAGATGAATGGATTACAAAACTATGGGGTATGTACACAATGGAATTTTACTTAGCCATAAAGAAGAACAAAATCATGTTATTTGCAGGGAAATGGATGCAACTGGAAAGAGATTAGCCAGTCACAAAGAGTAAAGAAGCATATGTTCTCCCTAATATGCGCATGCTAGGGAGAAGATGGGGCATAAGAGGGTCCCCAGATGAAAAAGGAGAGACCCTCGATAAACAAAGAAGTTGATTTAACCGAAGGGGATGGACGGGGGCTGGGGGGCATCCTGAGGCACATGATGTACTTACACAATTATATCAAGGTCACTCACTGAAATGAAACTGAGAGGGAGGGAGGGTGAGGGAGGGGGGTGGGAATTGGGGAAGAGGTCAAATGAGAAATGTGTGCACATATGTCAATATCAATTTGTACCTAACAAAGAAGTATGCTTACAATGCACGAATTATTACAATAAAAATAAATAAATAAATAAACTACACTGAGATTCCATCTAACCCCAATCAGAATGGCAATCATCAAGAAGTGGAACAACAAGAAATGTTGGTGAGGATGTAGGGAAATAGGAACTCTTCTACACTGTTGGTGGAATTGCAAACTAGCTCAGCCGCTGTGGAGATCAGTTTGGAGGTTTCTTAGAAAACTGGGAATGGATCCACCATATGACCCAGCTATACCATTTCTGGGTATCTTTCCAAGGAGGTTGAAACCAGAGAACTACAGTAATATGTGCATTCATAACAGCACAATTCACAATAGCCAGATTATGGAAGCAACCGAGGTGTCCACCAACATATGAATGGATTACAAAATTATGGGAAATCCACACAATGGAATTCTACTCAGTATTAATGAAGAACAAATTATGTCATTTGCAAAAAATGGAGACACCTGGAGACCATTATGTTAACTGAGATTAAACAATCATAGAAAGTGACGTGTCATGTTTTCTCTAATATGCCCAAGTTGAGAAGTAATTGGGATATAAGAGGGACTTCAGATAAAGGAGAAGAAACCTCAGTAGAGCCAGGGAGGTGGTCTACGGGAAGGGGAGGAGGAATATTGAGGTTTATTAATGGAAATACCACCAGCAACTATGTGAACATATGTGAATATATGAATGTCAATTTCAGTACTCTGTATTGGGAAGAGGTGAAATGGGGAGGCAGGGGGAACCCACCAAGTGCTGTATGTCATTGTCAACATGATTTACATTATGATGTGAGACTATAATGCGCCAATAAAAGCACAGAAAAAAGAAATGTAGATTGAGAATATGTACAGGACTCCAAGTAAAAGAACTTGAGCATTATATTATTTCTATGAGCAAAAGAGAAGTCATGAAGGCTTTGGAGCCTGAAGGCTTTGGTGACATGATTCAGTGATTTCTAAAATTTAGTTTGCAAGTTGATGAGCATCATAGGTACAATGGACAGAAACTGGACCTATGAGACTTCTTTAAAGAAAAATTGTATAATGTAAGCTTGAAGGAATATAGTCTGGCTGGAGTTGGGCCAGTAGGATTGAAAATGGATACAAGGAAGAAGTGTTTGCCAAGAATTTCCACCAAAAGTGCATGAGGTTTATAATTGGAGGAAATTGTTCTAACAGGTCCCTACTTCTTTTGTATTTTCACTTCCTGACTAGCATTTTAAGGGCATCTCCATCTTGCATATCAAAGTCACCATTAATGCACATTCTACTTCTCAGATGTGCTTTTTTTTTGCCCTATTTTTTATTCTTTATTTTGAAACAGGGTCTCTCTAAGTTGGGGAGGGCCTCACTAGGCCGCTGAGGCTGGCTGCAAACCCGGATCCTCCGGTCTCAGCCTCCCAAATGATGGGATCACAGGCGTGTGCCACCACACCCGGCTCCAGGTGCTTTTTTTTCATTGCTGATGATCAGAGCTTAAAAATCAATCATTCAGATAGACTCCACCCAAAACCCAAATATTTTTATACTAATACATAATTATGTTTTAAATAATACTACTAAAATTGTTATTTATTTATATATCTAGTTAGTAACAAAGTCAGGAATCTCCTCTGGAATATGGACTAAAGTCTACTGCAGAACTCAAGTTCTTGAATAGTATATGGTGTTATTACTGAATTTAACACTAAAAAACGTAATTTGTAATATTTTAACTTGGTCCTTTTTTTATTCCTTTTGAAATACTATTTCATTAAATTCTTTCTGCATATGATTAATAAGATTTTTACACCTTATTTCCCTTGAATGAGAAAAACTAAATGTTAATGGAGACAGTTTAATATTTTTTGCATAGTATATCAGAAAGGGGAGAAAAGAACCTCCTGCCACCTGAAAATAAATCTATTTTAAAAAAGTTTTTTTTTTTTCTGTGTTGGCAGGGTTTGATTTAGATAATAATCTAGTTTTAAGTGTTAGAGTTGTTGAGGACAAAACCAACACACAGCCTATTCAGTTAAATGCCTGCTGGGGCAAAGTCACAAAATCTTGTGTTCAATAAACTTGTCCATGGTTTAAAAATCTCCTTTGTTGTAGTCTCATTTTCTCTAAACATGTTAGTATATCATCAAACCAAGTCATATCAGCTAATAAATAAAAAGGCATCATAAGGCTACAAAATGTTTATTCACTCATTAATTCACATATTCATTCATTCAAAAAAATATGCAGTGGTAGATGAGACACAGAGATGAAGAAAAGAGATTAATTAATATTCTTTCTCTCTCTCTCTTTCCAGGTTTAATTTCCTTTGTGATTAGAAAAAAAGAAATTCAAATCTCAGGATGTGTTTCTTTCCTCATTTGGTAATGAGATATATCAAGAAAGATAGCTGACATCATGACCTATAACATCATGAACTATAAAATTTCATGTTGGAGACTCACCTAGTACAAAGATGCTCTATTGAATGTAGAGCAGAAACTAAGAAAGAGTGAGTTCTCCCATAGGCAGGGCACTGAGCACACTGATTATTGTGCAAAGAATTTTGTTTGCTCATTGAAGAATGTTTCTTTAGCCAAGTTAAGTTAAAAAATATTTAAATTATAATACTTGTTACAAAATCCAAAGTTGGGCTGGAGGGTAGTTCAGTGGTAGAGTGCACTTGCCTACCATGCTCAAAACCCTGGAATCAGTCCCCAGCACTGAAAAAGTAAATTAATTATTAATTAATTAATTAAAACAATAAAAATAAAGTAGAAGGAATATCTATTGCCCTATTAATTTACAGCCCATTCAAAAGTGAATTTATTTAATTAACCAGGATATTTTGACAGGACTATAAAAAAAATGGCTTCAGTAAAATGAAGAACTACTTCACATTTTTGTAATTCATGCATCAAGCTTACTACTCTCTTGCTCACTATCTAGAAATGTGAATTTATCATTATACCTTTTGATTAGATAGTAATGCTTAGTTTTGAAAACAATACACTAGTCCACTTAATCTCCTTCTTCTTTTAAAAGGGAATAATTTTATCACTGGTCTAAATGACAAAATTATTTTACATTCATATATAGACTGGAAAAATAGAGACACGGAAAAAAATTGTAGGCTGGTAGATTAACAGTTCAGCAGAAGATAGTATGTAGACTTTATTCTCTTGAGTGAAACAAAGCTTTCCCATAATGTAGGAAAATTTAACAGTCGTGTTAGTTATCATTATCCTCTATCAGCATGAGCATTAAAAATAACTATTAAAATTCATCCATATACTAAAAGATATTTTTTGAACTGCCACAGTTAACCAAACCTTTCAAGACACAGTAAATACAGCAAAAAAAAAAAAACAAAAAAACCTTTCTCTCTCTCTCTTTTTTCTTTTCTTTTCTTTCTCCTTTTCTGCTTCTCTCTCTCTCTCTCTCTCTCTCTCTCTCTCTCTCTCTCTCTCTCTCGCTTTCTCTCTCTCTTTCTCTTCTTTTTTTTTTGTGTGTGTGTGGTACTGAAACTTTAACCCAGGGGCTCTCCCACTGAACTATACCCCCTAGCCCTTTTCATTTGTTTTGTTTTGTTTTGAGACAGGGTCTCACTAAGTTGTTCAGGCTGGTATCAAACCTTCAATCCTCTTGTCTTAGCCTCTCAGGTACTGGGATTACATCATGTGTCATCACATTGAGCTAAAAAAACATTATTTTTAGGAAAACAAGTAGACTATCAACATACAAACAAATGTGTGTGAATATTTGTGAAGGAATTATGCAGGATTAGTAGAATGGAAAAGAAAATATGGACAGAGCAGGACAGGGCATGAGTGGTTCTCTGTTACACAGGTGGGCAGGAAGGTGAAGAGAGAAATGAAGACATCATGATATAAGCCCATGAATGGCAGGTGACACCGTGTCTAATGAAGAGGACACAGCTTGGGCCATGCTCAGCACGTGCAAGGAATTGTCAGTAGGGTACTGCATCTGGTTTCTTTTTTTTTTTTTTTTTTTTGCAGTACTGGGGATTGA
Source organism: Graphiurus murinus (assembly GCA_004027655.1). Lineage (NCBI taxonomy): Eukaryota > Metazoa > Chordata > Mammalia > Rodentia > Gliridae > Graphiurus > Graphiurus murinus. Next base: position 21,905 of record PVLC010014845.1, read on the forward strand.
ACTCAGGGGCATTCTACCTCCGAGCTATACCCCCAGCCCTATTTTTTATTCTTTTATTTTGAAACCGAGTCTCACTAAGTTGCGGAGTGCCTCACTAGGTAGCTGAGGCTGGCGGCGAACCCGGATCCTCCAGTCTCAGCCTCCCGAATGCTGGGATTACAAGTGTGCGCCACCACACCCGGCTCCAAGTAGGGTACTGCATCTGGAATGAGCCCCCAGCTGTAGGACACAAGATTACCTTGAGATAGTAAAGCACAAAATTAGCTGGCTGGGATAGGCCAGAGCTGATATAGAAGTGAACAAGTCTTTATTTAAAAATACCATAAAGAGCCTTGATCTGTGTGTAGGTCACTTATACTATTTCATTACTAAATGAGGCATCTGAGAATAGCCATTCTCCTCTTTGAATGTGTGCTACTGGCCTAACACCTGATGTCTTTTCTAATCATTCACTGCATACTGTTTTCTTTTGCTGGTTCTACAGAGATTCTGCAGGTTTTGAGAAATCTATAATCTATAATCTAAATCTATAATCTAAATCTATAATCTATAATATTTTATAATCATGAATTATACTTATATTTCAAATGGATTTTGAGATAATCATACTGAATGTGTAAATGTAGTGTACTGTTAATCAATTTTCCAGCAAACCAGTAGTAGAAAATTTATAAACTTTATTGATACAAATTTTATCCCTTATGATTGGTTTGTTATTAACATTTGTCTGGGCACTTTTCACATAAGTCTACTACTTTTCATGATTGGAGGTTATATTGACATTTAAATTAATTTCATTTGATTCATGCCCATAATTTTGCAGTAACAATGATCTCTATAGAATGAAATTTATTATTAGATGGGTTTTCTGGTGAATTGTGTGTGTGTGTGTGTGTGTGTGTGTGTGTGGTATTTGGAATGGAACCCAGGGGCATTCTACTTCTGAGCTACACCCCTAGTTCTATTTTCTATTCTTTATTTTGAAACAGGGTCTCACTAAGTTGCAGAAGGCCTCACTAGGTAGCTGAGACTGGCTGTAAACCAAAATCCTTCTGTCTCAGACTCCCACGTACTGGAATTAAAAGCATTTGCCACCATGCCCAGCTTCCTATGAATTATTTAAGTGAGTTATTTACTAAAGTACTGAACTGTTTTTTTTTGTACAACAAACAATTAATTCCTCATCAGTAAACCATATTTCAATATAGGAGCTCTTTAATGCACCTAGGTATAGACTTCACCTCATAAAATTAAGATTTGGTGTCCTTCTGTGTTTATATTATTGGAGAATTCATCATAATACACTGCAAACAAATGAAAAATAATCTACTGGTTTTGTGAAAAACATAATTCAAAAGTGATAAACATCAAAACCATGAAGCAGGCACCTTCATGTAGTTGGCAAGAACGTTAATGTTTACAAATCTGACCTTTAGATGTAGTCATTGTTGTCTAGTTCTACTGATATTTAAAACTCTATCAGTGCTACATTTTTGCATATCAGGAAATTTTGTCCATTTTTAAGCAATCAACTCAAAGTGAGTTTGAGAACCTAAGCAACTAAAAATTTCAGTTTCAGTTGACTCTTGCTCTGATGAGGATTGTGAAATTGTATGATTTTAAGCAGTTTTTTCTCTAAAAGTAGGTTTACTTTCATTAATCTATGCAGTCAATTCAGCGCTAGAGCTTGGTAATGGGCACTATGTGTTGGAAAGTTAATTTTTACCATCTCTAGTTTTTAGAATATTTTTGTTTGATAGCATTCCATATGTGTACACAAAGTAGTTCTTTTTCCTGAATATAATACTTAAATGAAGATGGTTCTAATTTTTTTCAGGCCTGCTAAAATTCCTATGCAGTTTAGAGCTGCTTCGAAAGGAAAATCCTGCAATTATTAAAGATCCATAGACAATTACTTACCTTTGGTAGGTGTGCTACAATACTTTGCAGAAATTGAAAGTTTCTTAGTAACTATAAGCATTTCTTTTAAGCATTGTCAGAATACTTTTACATTTGAATAGAACATATATTGTAGGATTCTGAGTATGGATTCTGGATATCACTTTCCAAAGTAGAGGATTCTGTCCCATTTGTTTGTTCCTAGTCTTCCACCAATCATTTTCTCTGTAATGTGTGCTTTGTGTCTGAGGTTGCACATGATAGTAGATGATAATGGAAGACCCTTCAGAAACTAAGCCTTACAGTATGGCATGTACTCTTGGTATCTTAAACCATATGATTATTCTTTCCTTGATAACTCTTTATAATTTTCACATTTTCTCTTCTTCAGTAAATGCCTCATTAGCTTTATCTCAAGTGGGCTTTGTTACCTGGAAATTTGTGTTCATTCTTAAGGAAGACTATTTTTCCAAGTGACCAAAACACTGTATTGCCACTGTGCTATTTTGAAATCAGTTACTAAAAGCAGTCCACTTAAAAATCAAAACACAAGTTGTACGGTTCCTTATACATGCTCTTGGATTAACATTTTCTGAGACAGCTCTCTCATGTGAGATCCTCTTGGTTCTCCCAGGTTTGGGTTAGGTCCAGATTTACGTTTGCAGCACATTGATTGATTCTCTGCTCAGTGTGTGCTCATGACCCTTGTATCAAAAGTGTATTTGACCTTATGTGTCTTTTCCGTGACAGTCCTCACTTTGGGAGTGTCTGGGACCTGATTTGTATGCAAGGTATAAGCCAGATGTGCAATAGGAGAAAAGATGGCTCAGATTTTACCCAGAGGTTATATACCTGTGGTGAACAGTTTTCTAAACCAAAAATTGACACAAATTGGTTGACAAGTATGAACAAACTTGTGGGCACAAAGGGAGGTAATATTTTAAAATGGAACAATCTTGGAAATAAGTTTAGACACATACACGTGCTGGTTAAAAGCACAGCTGCTACATTCCTCAGTAGAAATTACCACTGACAATGGAAATTTACTAAGTTCATTCAAGTTAGAGCTATCAATGCATTTTTTGCATCTTCCATTTCAACCAAATAATTTGCGTGGATATTTATTTATCTGAAAATAAGTTAAATCTTAGAAATATTTTTCTAGTAATTTAATGAGTCTAAATAATTTTAGATGTAGATGATTAAACTTACAATAAAAATTTGAAGATATTATCCATTAAGATTTCACATTTTTTTATTTCAAAACACATTATGTGCATAGTCTGCAGTGTTGTATTTTGTTCAATAAGAGAGTGAAAAAACTACTGTTTTCTACATGTAAGCTATATAAGCTAAATCGTACATTTAGTATATATTTAATATGTGTTAAACATAAAAGTTATTATCTCAATAGGTTACTTAGTCCTTGTCATCATTCTAAGACTATATTTTCTTTAACTACTATGTAGCTGCTCACACCGCCACACATGCACATGCATATACATTTATATATTTACATATATTTAAAATTATAGATAATTTGTGAGGTTTTTGTATTGTCTCTCAAAAAATAAGTATTTCCAAGTGGAATAGGGAGTAATTGTTAAAATCAAGGCAAAGATTTTGTAGATTAATTGCCAAATAAAGTATTTAGTGTTTAGTTGTATAAAGGTTTTCGGTTTTTAGCTTTTGTAGTGCTTATTTTAGACTTTTATTAGTGCACTATAATCTCACTTCATAATCTAGTTTATATAAATGTTTTAAGGTCCTTTTGGACAGCTGCAAGTCATCTTAGAGAATCTATAATGAAGTTCTTCTCATGAGGCTTATTCTGTCCCATATGGAACAAAATAATACAGCCCTGACATTGATGTATGCAATGTGCTCTTAAGATGACATTTACACAATAACATTCTTGCCAGTAAAAAGTAACAGTCCATTTTGTCTTTCAAAAGAACTTTTTCTATATTATTGTTACAATATAACTGAAAGAACTAATGCTCCAACATATTTTGTTTTTCTACTAATTCATTGAAGATAACAGGTGATTATTATCATAATAAAAATGTGTTTAGTGACCCAGGATATGTAGCACCATTTTTCCTAATGAAATTTAGCATATCAATGATCAAATGTGATTTTATAAGAAAAACAAAAAGACAAATCTCATAGAATTCTTTCAGGTTTTTTCATTATAAGAAATGAGTACTGTTGTGTGTGAACACATCATGTGTCTGAATGACAGAACAGGAACTATACTTAACCTATGTCTTAGTCAATTCAAACTGATATAAAAAAAATTGCCATACCCTGGGTGGCTTAAACAAAAGACGTTTATTTCTTACACTTCTGGAGACTGGAAGTATACCACTTAAATATTTGATTCCAAATTCAGCCCTTGATCTATATAGTTTGCTTGACATTAAAGAGAGAATTTTTAAAGATTAATTTAGTGCTCTTCTTTGAGAAAAATTTCCAGTAGAGTAGAGGGACAGATGCTTACAGAGTCAGTATCGGGGCCTGTGGAAATCGGTGTGCAATTAGATTCTCTTCTCTCTCCCACTTGCCATGTTCCATACTCACAATAACACAGGAAAATATATTTGAGTTAAATTCTCAGTGTGTTTTGATTAACAGAACACAAATCCATGTAATTAATGGATTGGAAGAAAGAAAGGCCTTCTTCTCCTAAAATGTAAAATGGATAATGAGAGTGGTTTTTAACTCAAACATTATTCTCAACATTTTACCTTATTAATGGTAGTAACCTGATCTCTGGATGGGAATATAGTGTGAAAGATACAGTGAATTATATGTGATCCCCTTAACATTCTATGGTATTTCCCATTTTGACAAACTAAGATTCTGAGCAATTATACTGAATCACATACTAAATAAGTAACAGATGTGTTCATCATGGATTTAAGATAAAGGAATATATTTCAACAATTGAGTTATATAACCCAATGGGTTTATTCCACTTTAAAAACATATCGTTTCGTTAAACATTCATGTTCTTTGCATCTAATGTGCATTAGGAAAATATCTAAAATTTAGAAACGGTGGAGTCCTAAGGGCTCAATTCAAGGTGATGATGATGGTTCATGTTCACTTGAATTGGGATGGAAATTTTATTATGGTTACAGTAATTGGCATATTTTTATGGATTCATTTTCTAATTTGGCACCCACTCAGCTCTGCTGCTCATGCTACAGGAGTGGCATGATGGATTACTGTGGGCTCTTTTCATTATTATTAAATTTAATTATTTCTTGCTCTTGTACCCAGATGTGAACAGTGCTCAGCTTCTAATCTAATAATACAGACTGTTTGGAAAATACGTGCTGTAAATTAGAGGCATTTTATAATAAAAACAATACAAGGAATCATTAATGAAAAGTAGTTTTCCTTTCAATGTCCCTGGCTCTAGTTAATCAAAGGTACTTTGAAATTGAAGCCATTAATAAACTTTTCCTGCTTTTACGCCAATGAAGTGTGTGAGACTTACTTATGAAATTAGAAATATATTACACCAAGAATGTATGCATGGATTTTGCTTTTCTATAAATGGTGTTCTTCACTCCAAACATAAAATAATAAGAAAAACAACAAAGAAAATGATCTTTTGAATTTTCAGCAAAAAAAGAAATTTCTTGTAATTTAATTAATACTTCTGTAGAGATTAGCTGTGATTATTTTTCTTTCTATTCTCTATTCACTTCTTTATCAGTCTTTATAATTCTTTTTCTCTACCTCTCTGTGCTCCAAATAATGTCATCTGAAGCCCCTTAAGCTTCTGCCTTTGACTGACTTTGGCCAACAAGAAGTAACAGCAAGAAACTGAAGGTTAAGAAGAGAGAAGTTTGAATTTTTTTTTTCTGCTTTCTTCAGTACTCCTTCTCTGTCCTTTTACACTTCTTTTACTAGACTCTAGTAAATATTCAGCCCCTCCTGGAAGTGGTAATAGTTTCTTAGTTTTGCTAATCTCAGGATTCTGCAACAAACCGTATTTGTTCTGTTCTTATATCTGCACAACTACCTAACTTAAATGCTCTTCACTTAAGCCATTTCTATGGATTCTGTTTTCTGTGAGACATTGTTTCACAGAAATAATATAGTTAATACATAATTAGTTTCTTCTGAATCATGTACTAAGAATTTCTACAACATTTTCACATATCATTCCATGAGAATAGGTATGTTTATATTTTTATGTCTACTCATAAAGATAAAATTCAATATATTAAGAATACTATATGCTATAAAATTTTTCTTGAGATAAGATCTCATCTATGCACCTTTAAAGAAAACATCTTTTCTGTGTCTCATGGAATGAAAAAATTGCACATGAATTTTAAAGTATATTCATTTTTATTTCAAGGTAATATGGTGACATTAAAGAAATGATGTCATACCTGAATCTTTCCATGAGTAAGGTCAATCTTACTACTCACATACATCATAATCATAAAACTCTTAGTGATATTCATCAATGCAGAGTGGTTATAATTTCAGATATAATAATTTGTAACCTAAAATACCACAAGAGTCCTTTGAACTTATCTTAATGTTTCTATTTTGTATATTCTCTATTTACATTATTATAGTAATTTTTGCCACAGCTCCTTAATAGTTGGATCTTGAACAAGGCTTGATCCACTGGAGTCCTGCAAGGCATACGATTCCAAAAGAAGAAATGCGTGGCATATCCCACTTTGCATTATGTTATATTCTGGAAATTTTGGGTGCTTTGGGTTTTGCTTTTACATTAATTATAAAGGAAATTTTCTTAGAAACACATGGTGGTTGACAGATAGTAATCTCTTAATATTAGCTGAAAAAGCAGTGCTTCAAGACAAACCCATATACTTAATTCATTAATCTCTTACAAGCATTAGACAAGAAACAGGCTTTGCAAGTTTATCTAAATAGTTACTACAAATAGTCTTTTGCCCACTCCCACCTTGTCTCCCTGGAATTTTACAGGATATATTAACCCTCTAGCTACCTGAGATAAGATAAGAACACTGCTTAAAGGAGCTAAACAAATAGTAAAGATTTTTAACTAATAGAAAAGAATTTTTATATACGTGTTGTATTTTTAAGAAATTTTATGTACTAAAAGAATTTTTATATACATGTATTTTGTAAAAGATAACCTTTAAAAAAACGAGTTTGTAAAAATTCCTGTTCTATATGCCTCATTGCAAAAAAAATAGTATAAAACAGCTACTAACAAACAATAAAACAGATGCTCTTTTTCGCTGCATTCGGTGTGAGTGTATTCTCTCGACCTTGTCTCAATCCACACCTGTTGAAGGACCCTTGACTGACACCTGCCTTAGGGCTGGACCCCAGCAGATTTTAATGTTAAAGTAATATTCCATGTTGATTGAAAGTCAATAAAATTTCAAGAAAATATTTATCATCTTCCTTGGAGTGCACTATTAAGGAATTTCTCTTGGTAGTATTTACAATGCAAGAAACGAATCAGTTACAGGCCAATTAGTACAGTAGTATTTTGTGATAAATTTATGGGTAACTACGAGGAAGAAATTTCTAAAATTAATATTTAGCAAATGCCAGCAATGTGCTATATGTTTAAAATGTGCAAAACTATGATAAATTATTTTAGATATCTAATATCTTTTACAAATAAGATGGGCAGCTCAAGGACAGTGTTTGCTTCTGAGAAAATTTTGTTCATTCTAGAGATTTATAGCCTAAGGGTTTCTATAACCCCTGGAACATAGTAATAATCAAATGCTTAAATTAATTAATTAATTCTGGCTCAAAAAATCTTTAAACTATTGACTAACCTAAAATGATTAAAAGTTAAAATTTGCTTAAAAAATAAAAGCTATAATTTTTAGGGAAAATAACAAAATCTCTTTAAGGATATATTACTGAAGACAATCCAATTTTTATGTGATGTATTCTGTTTTTTACTTCAGCATCTATTTACAATGCCCAGATTTCAAGTTATGTTATTAGTAGTTGCACTACTGGACATACTTACATAGGTTGTACTATGATTATAGGATTATACTTTTACTTCAGTCTTTTGGAATGTGTTTTCTCTGAAAAAGTTTTATTAATGTGAAATGTTTACTTGCTTCAACTGTTATGACTTCCCCTTTTGTGATCATTCAAAATAACTTGACAGTCATGCAGCACCAGTCAAAAATACAATTCAATGTTTATTAATTCATATTTTCTTTCACCTTTATCTATTTGAGTTATTTGAAGGCATTTGCTGAATATCCTGCCTTTGACCTTTCAGATGTACTTATTTCCTTCTTGTGCTCAGTCCCCCAGAAGACCATTTTTTTTTTGATGCATTGTAATCATTCATCATGATGATGCACCCTTACCCCTCACCAGCACTGCAAATCCCATCTCCCACTCTTGTGAACAGTCCTTTCATTAAATACTCTTTAACTCCTGAATGAGGTCCACCTTTCTCCTGTCAGGACCCTGATGGGTCCATGCCATTTTGTTAAACAGTTTATAATTTTAACTGTTTTAGCTTCTTCCAGATGACTGATTTGAGAATGTTATTTATTTACTCTCTTCCAAAAAGATGCATCCCCACTGATAGGGCTTTGTTCATTGGAAAATACGTAGTTTACATGGCAAACAATAATATCAACTAGCTTAGTTCAATAAATCTTTCTGGCAACCCACATGGAACTGCTTAGTTGAGCCTTTGCTTCTTTAATGAAGGCACAGCTCCTTCTGGGCAGGGACAGTGTGCACACCTCCCCAGGACACTGCAGCAGGCAGCCAGCAGTAACCTTGTGCGAATGAAATATTATTCAGCCATAAAGAAGAACGAAATTCTATCCTTTGCAGCAAAACTGATGGAAGTGTAAGACATTATGTTAACTGAAATAAGCCAAACACAAAAAGACAAATAGTGCATGTTCTTTCTCACATGTGAATGATAAAAATAAGTCAACTAGAATGTGGACGAGTGATTACTAGATATAGGGAAGGGGAGGGGAGGAGTGGAAACAGATGATTAGATTTGATCATTGCATCTACTGTGTGCATGTATGGAGATATCACACTGAACCCCACTGACATGTACATTAGTTAAAAAAAAAAAATGAAAACACGCAGACATGTCCAGTGAGGCAAGAGAACTCAGAGGAGGGCACAACTCAGAGGCTGGAAAACATAAAAGAGAAAAGGACATTGCAGCCAGTATCAACGAGAAATTTGGCAAGAAGTACAGCCCCACCTGGCCCTGCACTACACAGAGAAACTTCAATAATTATGTGACACAGGAAACCAAACACTTCATCAACTTCCAGCTCTGCCAAGGGGCCATTCTTCTGTTCAGGCCTGATTAAAAACCATATACTCAGTGATTCATCCAAAACCAAGGACTGCAACCTAAATTCCAAATACCAGAGACTGAAATCCTTCAGCTTTGCTAAGGAACACCTCCATCTCTGCTTGTACAGAGGATTCTCTGTACTAAGATGATAAATGACTAGCAAAACAGCTTACACTTACATTTATTTTTTATCCCATACTTGACCCATGGTTTGCCTCCCAAAATCTATTCCTTTAAAAAAATAAATCTGTTGAGCTGGGTGTGGTGGCTCACTCTTGTAATACCAGTACTTGAGAGGCTGAGACAGGAGGATCGCAGGTTCACGGACAGCCTCAGCTACTCAGTGAGGCCCTCTGCAACTTAGTGAGACTCTGTTTCAAAATAAAGAATAAAAATAGGGCTGGGGATGTAACTTGGAGATAGAATGCCCCTGTGTTCAATCCCCAGTACCACAAGTAAATAAATAGATAAATCTGTTAGAGATGAAAATAAAACTTTTTGTCACATTTCTATATAGTTATGAGGAGAAAAGTTCCAAGTCTTTTTAGAAAATCTGTATCATAATGTGAAAATACCAATAGGTTACTTGTATATAGAAACACAAAATGGTAACCTACTTCTACAGTTAGATTAACTTGCAAATACATGTATATGTAAAACGACAAATATATATACATATATATATATATGTAAAGTGACATAAATGGCTCTGGCATTTTACAGAATAAAATGCATTAGCATTTCTAAAGAATTTCTAAAGACAATCATTAATCATATTTGCCAAGAAATTATGATCCATGTTTACATTCATTTTTCACATGTTGCCTATTATTAAAATGCCATGTTGACTTGGATTGCGTCAGTATATTATATTACCAACCTCACTATTTTGATATGTCATAATTAAAAGACAGAACAAGACAGACATGACTTTTCCAAATGACCCCTTTAAGATTATTTTTAACAGTGCTTCCTATATATGAACAACTACTTATATATTACTATATTATAGAAAGAAGTAAGTTTTCAAATACCTTACATTTATTATTAAATGTCCAAGTAAATATCTATGGAGAACAAAATTTAGTTGTTGATGTCAGGTAAATGAAATAGAGACAGAAATAGAGTAATGGATAAGTAGAGACAGAAATATGAGTAACTAACAAGCATTGGTAGCCAGCTGCTGATAGTGCTATGCAAAGAAATAAATGGGAAGGCAATAAGGCTTTCAGGAGTGGGATTGAGTTTAACAGGTGTATTAACCCTGTTTTCACACAATGCAAGGTGCCAGAATAATTTATCTCCTGTCACTCTCTTCTTGACTTTTGGGTTATTGTTGTCATTTTTTTCCTTGCACATATCCTAGAAATTATTGTTATTGTTCTCTTACACAATAAATGTTTTGTATATTTTTCCTTATAAGTTTAATGTTTTTTCATTCCTTTTTGCATGATTGGTCTTCCATTTGTGATGTTTTTTATTGTCAAAAAATCTTTGTGTTTATTTTATCTAATCTTGAAATGATAAAACCATGACTTTTTTTAATTGGCGCACCAAAATTGTTTTTGTCTTTAATTGTTAAGGAAAATTCAATCCTTGGGAAACTTTACTGGGTTGAGTGTTCTACCTGGCATTTATTTTATTTTGGCACCTTGAAGATATTATTCATTTGTCTTCTAGCTTTTATTAATTCTGTTGCAGTCATAGCTCAATTAATTAATTCTCTCTTCAACTGTGTCCAATCTGTTCTTAAACCTACCCATTGATTTCCAAATATTGTATGTTTTTCACTTGTAGAATTTCCATTTAATTTTTTTATAGCTTCCAATTCTCTCCTAAAATCTCTGATCCCATCTTTTATTATCTTTAATCATGGTTATTTTTAAGTCTATGTTTGATAAATTCATTACTGGGAATTCAATAAGTGTATTTCTATTATCTGTTGCTTTTTCTTTATTTTTATTCTTGTTCTATTAACTGCTTCTGTTCCTGATGTTTTTTTAAAGGTGTCAAGAATTGTATATCTGAAAATATAGAAATAAGATATCACATCAGAAGATAATATAATCTTCAAGAGAAGATTCAGATTTACTTCTGGTAAACTGCTAAAGATACTAGAATTCTGGGAGGAACTTCATTCAATGTGAGGGCTTGATTGTGATTGAAACTGGGCTTCAACCTCTTCAAGGCTAACATTTTGACTGCGCTCTTACTCCAAGAGGGCACCCCTTCAAGACCCAAATTAAATGCAGATTTAATTGGCTCACTTTTACAGTGAACTAAACTTGATTTTGTTGTTGTTGTTATTGTTATTGTTCTTCCAGCTTCATAAGATTTTTAAAGGCCCCTTTCAGGTTCTCAGCCACTGAGTCATCTGCTATGAAATCTAAAGGAACATTTAGGGAAAACTTTATGTATCTAGGTAAATGTCCTTTATTGTTTCTCATTTTTATCAGCAGGAAAGCTGATCAAAGTTTATAATCGGTTACGATTGAAAGCACAAGTTAACCTATAAATGTACTATGAAAGGCATAGGAAAAGATATTCTAATATAAAGATTCACAAGGATTGGAAAAACAAAACACTGTGTAGGTATTTTGCAGTTCAAAAACGGAGCCTTCAGATTCTACGTGCAGATTCTGAAGTAGAATAATATTCTAATGAAAATAATTGCAGTTGGGTGGGCTCAAAATGCTTCATTTTCATCTTATATATACTATAAAGTTGTATAAATGACAGATTTAAAAGAAATGATATGAAATTAAGTTTCTGCAAGCCGGGCGTGGTGGCGCACGCTTGTAATCCCAGCATTCGGGAGGCTGAAACCGGAGGATCCGGGTTCGCGGCCAGCCTCAGCGACCTAGTGAGGCATTCTGCAACTTAGTGAGACTCGGTTTCAAAATAAAGAATTAAAAATAGGGCCGGGGGTATAGCTCGGAGGTAGACTGCCCCTGAGTTCAATCCCCAGTACCGCAAAAAAAAGAAATTAAGTTTCTGCAAGGGCTTTAAAACTCAGATACATGAAAATTAGACATCAAAGAGTTAGTGTAATTTATAAGATTTTTTTAAGTTTTTATGCTCACATGTAAAATTTATTTTACTTTGTAGCCAAAAATATATTTACTGATATTAATTTTTACATTATTTAAATGCTATGTACATTTTAAAAATAAGTCCTTACTTTTTCTCTATTATCTTAAAAATAAATATAACTATAACCATACAAGCAAATTTCTAGACAAAAATAATCTATAATATCACCTCCTTATCAAATAACTTGTCTCTAAATTTTGTAATCTAGTACTTGTCTGCAAGCATTTTAGTTTTTATATAATTGCAATCAAGAACATAATAATTTCATTCTTTCTTTAAAAATATAATAAATCATCTCTCCAATTCTTTACTTTTTATAGTGATTATTTAAATGTTGACATTAGAATCACAGTATTTCATAGCCTCCAACTTGATTTGATTTTTAAACCTTATTTTAGGAAAATAATGTAGATGAAAGATCTGCACTATAGTTTAATATTCAAAACATAATTTGGAAATAAATCGAATTTGAATAAGAACTCTTCTACTTACTTCAACAACATTTATATTCCTTAATCTCAGTCCCTGCAACTGTAAAATGGAATGATGTAAAGACTAACTCTAATTCTGGAAACATTAAACATTTTCTGGCATATAGGTACTCAATAAATTAAAAACATCTTAATCTCTGATAATAATAATCTTTGAACTAAAACACTAACTGATAAGCAGAAAGCACATGTTTTGACATTAAAATAATGACTCTAAATCCTGACCACATCACTTACTGCTAGGCCAGTTGAGAAATTACACAGCTTTTCAAGCCCCTAGTTGTGTTTTCAAACTTCAGAGAAAGAATAATAATATGAAAACCATTAATATAGTGCTTAAAACCGAGAAACTCAGTTAAACTTATTTTTATTAGTTTTCTCCTATTAAGTTTATAAAGTATGATTTCCCCCCATGAATATTCTTCTTTCTCCTTACTCCTCCTTCTCTTAGTAACTGAGCAGAGAGACTGGAAACCCTTCTCTTGATAACTATAGCTTCCTAAAATAACTTTATTTCGACTATTTTCTTTTTTGAGGTACTGGGGATTGAACTCAGGGACATTCTATCTCCGAGCTACATTCCCAGCCCTATTTTTTATTCTTTATTTTGAAACAGGCTCCCACTAAGTTGTGGAGTGCCTCACTAGGTAGCTGAGGCTGGCCACGAACCCGGATCCTCCGGTCTCAGCCTCCCAAATGCTGGTATTACAAGCGTGTGCCACCACGCCCAGCTTATTTCGACTAATTTTATGTGGAGGGGTTGAATGCAAAATTTCTAGGATGAAGGGGCTGTGTTAATTTAGATGATAGTTTTTCCCTTTGTGGTAGTCATAACCTGATATTATAAAATCAAATGAAGGATAATCCCTTCTCTCCTGAGACACTGAATTTTAATGAAAAGAGAAAGAACCTTGTTATAGATAGAGCCAAGTTTAAATTTGTTACTCTTACACTAGTTACTTACATGAGTTTAGAAAGTTATTTAACCAATATGAGCCTCAGTTTCTCTATCTGTAAAAGGGGAATCATCATATCTGCTTTTGAAATCTAGAGAGAGCTCAAATGAATTACAGCGTGTAAGGTAGGTACTCATAAGTGCACAAGAAAAATTAATCTTCTGTCAATTAAATTATCACAATCAAACTATCATATCTTTTTTTTTTTTTTTTTTGCGGTACTGGGGATTGAACTCAGGGGCATTCTACCTCCGAGCTATACCCTCAGCCCTATTTTTTATTCTTTATTTTGAAACAGGGTCTCACTAAGTTGCGGAATGCCTCACTAGGTAGCTGAGGCTGGCTGGGAACCCGGATCCTCCGGTCTCAGCCTCCCGAATGCTGGGATTACAAGCGTGCGCCACCACGCCCGGCTCACTCAAACTATCATATCTATTATATTTGTTTTTATTAAGAAATTTTATAAGAACAAAGCTATAACTTGAAACTCAGTCTAGACAAAAAGAATATATATCAAAGTAATTCTACTCATTAGGGACCATGGTTAAGGCTGAAAGTGCTTACCTGAGCTGGTTGAGCTTTTCACTCCAACATTAATCCATTTTGGCATTTCATTTGTACCTCTCAGTTTCAAAAATACACCAGATTCTAATCTTGTAACTTGCATAGCATCTGAGATATTTGCTTTATTGTATATTTTTGTTAAAATCGTCGTTTGCACCTAGAAATGCAATACCACAGCACACAGGAAAAAGTTTTTCTATTGACTTTCCCACATATTCTCCACATCAACAACACATAATCTACAAATTTGACATTTCAATCATTACAGTAATATTCCAATAAATGAACAGTTGTTTGGTTGGAGAGATTCCAAAAGTATTTTAATCTTTGGATAAGTAAAAGACTACCGTTACTGCAATTAAATAAAATAATAAAATCCTGCTGTGATATCACAAATTTCCAACTCTTAGAATATTATGTTTTCTTTCTAGTTTTTTCAATCAAAATCTACAGAATTGTCACTTCCTGTTGTATTGTAAAAAGATAAACATACTTGTTTTTTACTTTTTACCTTTTCATGCTTGATTATTTAAAAGAAGTAGGAGGATCTTTCATCTACGCATCCTAGGGGCAATCTCCAGACTTCGAGACGCCAATGTAGGCATAGCAGAAGAGTCAGTATAATTACTCATAGCAACTGCCAGACAAACTTAGATGTGTTCATGGAAAGTACATCATGTTCATTAGGGTGTCCTCCCTACCCCCTTTCACCTTCCGTTAAGTCAAATTCTTTGTTCACCTAAGGATTCTCCTTCATCTGGAGTTCCTCTTATGTCCCATTTTCTCCCTAGCTTCCACATATTAGGGAGAGCATTTGATTTTTAACTTTTTGTGACTGACTAATCTCACTTAACATAATGTTTTCCAGTTCCTTCCATTTCCTTGCAAATACCATGATTTTGTTCTTCTTTATGGCTGAGTAAAATTCCATTGTGTGTATATCCCATAGTTTTGTAATCTATTCATCTGTGGATGGACATCTTGGCTGCTTCCATAGTTTGGCAATTGTAAACTGTGCAGCTATAAACATAGATACACATGCGTTGGTCTGATAGTTTGGTTTCCGTTCTTTTGGGTAGATACCCAGTAGAGGTATTGCTGGGTCATATGGTAGGTTCATTCCCAGTCATCTGAGGATCCCCCATACAGTTTTCCAAAGTGGTTGCACTAATTTGCAATCCCACCAACAATATATTAGGGTTCCCACTTCTCCACACCCTCGCCAGCATTTGTTGTTGTTTGTGTTCTTGATAGTTGCCATTCTGACAGGAGTTAGGTGAAATCTCAAGGTAGTTTTGATTTGCATCTCTCTGATTGCTAATGATGTTGAACATTTCCTCATACATTTATTGGCCATTTGTATTTCTTCTTTTGTCAAGTGTCTATTTAGATCCTTTGCCCATTTTTTGATTGGGTTATTTGTTTTCTTGACTGTGAATTTCTTGAGTTCTCTGTATATCCTAGATATTAGTCCTCTATCAGAAGAGTAACTGGCAAAAATTTTCTCCCACTCTGTGGGTTTTCTGTTGAGGTTCTTGATAGTTTCCTTTGCTGCACAGAAGCTCTTTAGTTTAATGCAATCTCATGTATTGATCTTCCTTTGAGCTGCTTGTGCTTTTGAGGTCTTGTTGAGAAAGTTTTTACCTGTGCCTATGTGTTGAAGTGTTGGCCCTATGCCCTCTTCAAGTAGCTGCAAGGTCTCTGGCCTGACTTCCTGGTAAAATTAATACATTCTTACTCTTACAAAAAGTTATCTTTTTATCATTTTAATTCATGAATGTTAAGTTAACCAAGGAAGTAAAATACCTCTATGGCAAAAACTACAGAACACTAAAGAAAGAAACAGGCCGCCGCCGCCGACCGCGCGGGCCGCCATCGCCATCGCCATGGGCGCCGTGACCGACGATGAAGTCATACGCAAGCGTCTTCTCATCGATGGAGACGGTGCCGGAGACGATCGCAGAATCAACCTGCTGGTGAAGAGCTTCATCAAGTGGTGCAACTCTGGACCCCAGGAGGAGGGATACAGCCAGTACCAACGCATGCTGAGCACACTGTCTCAATGTGAATTTTCAATGGGCAAAACTCTGCTGGTGTATGATATGAATCTCAGAGAAATGGAAAATTATGAAAAAATTTACAAGGAAATAGAATGTAGCATTGCTGGAGCACATGAAAAAATTGCTGAGTGCAAAAAGCAGATTCTTCAAGCAAAACGAATACGAAAAAATCGTCAGGAATATGACGCTTTGGCAAAAGTGATCCAGCATCATCCAGACCGGCATGAGACACTGAAGGAACTAGAGGCTCTGGGAAAAGAGTTAGAGCATCTTTCCCATATTAAAGAAAGCGTTGAAGATAAGCTGGAACTGAGACGGAAACAATTTCATGTTCTTCTTAGTACCATCCATGAGCTTCAGCAGACATTGGAAAATGATGAAAAGCTCTCAGAGGTAGAAGAAGCTCAGGAAACAAGGATGGAAGCAACTCCTAAGCCGTAGACGGCCTAAGCCCCTGCCTGCCCAAGAGCATCCAGAAGACTCCATGACCTTGGTGTTAGCATTTGTTTAAACTTTGTTTTAAATATGAATTCATATTTCTTCACACAAAGAAAAATGGCCTCATTCTATTT